>BQNB010093018.1:2528-26470 GCA_026074375.1 Tanacetum coccineum
GACTAAAAGCGAAATGATGCTCCGTTAAATACACTAATGGTCGTCAAAAGAAAGATCTAGAAGTAAAGTTAATGAAGATTGAATGAAAAAATCCAAAGTGCGGCGCACTTCCATCAAGTGCAGCATACTTCAAAGCGGGTTAATGCAATTTAATGTTAAGGCCAATTGCGGCGCACAAATTATTTTGTGCGGCGTACTTTGACTTGTAGTTACTTAAATTCATAATGATTGCAATGATTGTACAACCCTTGATTTTCTCATTTCCTACAGCTTATGCCTCAACCTGAGCTATAAATAGGGCACGAAATCATAGGTTTAAAGCATCCCATTTCACTCTATCATCTCAATATCAAAGTGTTCTTTCTAGTAAGTAGTTTTAGAAGAGTTATAGGAATTGGAGTGAACTCCTTCATAAGTTCCCTAATTTCCAGGTTGTAAATGAAGTATTAGTGAAGTTATTCTAAAGCTAGCAACAATGGCACGCTCTAGCTCATCCTCTGCCTCCGTGGTTTTCGGGTTTTATTTAAATATAAGAAGAGTCTTAAAGAATTCCGTAAAATATTTCTAATCTTGCTTCGCATTCAATATAATCTTGTTAATTTTTAATATGCTGGATATATATAATGTGTTTAAAATAATGTTATGTGTTTACTCCATGATAATGAGTCAGCTTGTTCACCTCCATGATTATGGAGTAGTTGTTCGTGTTTATTTGGGAATCATGAGGGTATTATGGATCAAACTTGGATAAACTAATGATTTTTGGAATTAAAAAATATGAACTTGATGTTTTTATACTTGGATCTTTAATCATCATTTGATCACCACTTAGTCCGGATATAGGTCAAAAGACTCCGACTTCGTGCTTGGTTTTTAGTTGTTTGTCTATGAACAACTCTATCTTAGCCTTGTGAGGATTGGCTAGTTAAATGATCATTAACCCAAGAATAAAAAGGTTTAACGCTCAACCTCATGTCTAACGAACTTGGTTGAGCAAATTTATATTTATTATTTCCAAAACGCGAATTGAACTTAAAGCATTTTTCATAATTAAAAGTAAAGGCCGAAAGGATTTTTAATTTTGAGAAACAGACAATCTTTTAAGTAAACTACCCGTTTCTTCAATCAATTATGCTAAAATTCATGAACTCGTTATCTTCTCACGTTTGTTCTTATTCACTCTCGTCTCCCAAATAAGCATTGTTTTTATATCTTGAAATTCACCTTTATCTTTAGATCATGACAGTCTATAAGATAACTTTTCATAAAACATCTACCAATCTCGTGGAACGACCTGGTCTTACCTAAAAAGATTATACTACATACGTAGGTTATACTTTTACCCATGTGTTTCCATATATAAAATTGATATTTTCAGTCTTTTAAATTTAAAGCTTTTTAAACACATCAAAAGTTTTTGGCATCATTGCCGGGGATTCAAATCATTCTTAGTTAAGTCAATTCTGTTTTACAAACCCAAATTATCAAAATCGTTGTACAGTTTTCTGGCAAACTGACCTAAAAATTCGTTTTTCTTCAGAAAGTGCGTCGCACAATTATTTTGTGCGACGGTTTTCTTGCATTTCTAGAAAGTACGACGTACTTTTTCCAAGTACACCGCACTTGCTGCAAAAAAATCACAAACAAAATCAAATTTCAAAAAGAACCAAGAATCAAAAAACTAAAAACCCTTTTAGATTGTAGGTTCAACTCTTTCAAGATGTGGAATTTATTCCTCATATTCACAATTGTTGAAATTTTGTTGATGCGTATTTTGTTTTGAATAATATTTTTACCAAGTTTTAAATTTATAAAACTCAATTACCGATATACGCACTAACGGGCAGAGAACCCGGTCGTATATAGTGTAGTAGTTTGGTAAATCCAAAGTCGTCCCAAGAGCTAAGGTTTACTAGTTCTAATTTGATTGTTGTCACAATTGAAAATGGTTTTAAGATTGATTTTAAGAATTATAGGAAAGTAAATGCAATAAAATAAATAGATAGAAGATATCAGGAAGAAAGGCATGCTAACCTAACCAATTCACTACTAATGATACAATTACAACTTCCTATGCAATGTTAAATTATCAGTTCTATTATTGGTTCTAATGTTGACAAACCATAATTTTCATTTAAGGATTGTCCTATGCTTACTCTGCGACCCCACATTCCCCTACGATCATACGAGTAGGGCATCCAAGCTTGCAGTGGTTAAACCCCAACTACCCTTAAGACCAATCTATAATCTAAATCAATTATTAACCCCCTCTAAAAGAGTTCCCATTCTTTATAAGTATTTAATGTAAGGCGGTAATTTGTTTAATTCCTACACTAGGGATATATGTCAAGCTACCCTAGTACCCCACTAATCCCAGGTTCAAGAAGGTAAGTCTAATATGAGGATTAATAAGATCTAAGCCACCCTCTATACTACCAAAACATGGGGATCAATGAAAAGCTATAAGGATATCTAACAGAACCATAATTAAACAAGAAATCATAATCATAACAATAGTAACTACATGGTTAGGCTAGCACTAGGAGTGCTTAGCCGCTTATAGTAACAGCAATGCAAGAATTAATGAATAAAGACATGGATTGAATCATCATAATTCTTACAGAGAATGAAATGAATGATTAAATACAATAAGTGTGCTATTGGGTTCTCCTTTGGACCTTCAGATGAAATGCTTCGAACCTTGGGGGTTTGGTTCACCCCTTAGAACTGTGTGTGAAGTGGTGGTGGTCAGTGATGCTGAATAAGCCGGATGAGGACTCTATTTATAGGCTTCGAAAGGTTTACGGCGTAACCCTTATTGGATGTTACGCCGTAATCTTGCTACGTAATAAACCAATCTTCTATGCATAAAAGGATGTTACGGCGTAACCCTGTCGAATATTTTACGCCATAACGCTGACTCAGATACATCATCTCTTGTAGATTTGAATGTTGCGACGTAATCTTGGAGACTCTTTACGCCGTAAAAGGTGTGATGACTCATTTCTTTGTTGGAGTATGTTACGGCGTAATACTTCGGGGATGTTACGCGGTAAAGTTCCTTGGACTCTTCACTTTAGTGCATTTCTTGTCCAAATCACTTGTCTTTTGCTAAAATGCTCACTTGGTCTCTGAAAACTAATAATAAATAATTAAGTAACGTTTTCATAAATTAATAACATACTTGTAAGCATTTTTATAGGGAATTTGATATTAAAATGTATCAACTATTTGATGTTATCAAATATCCCCCCACTTGACTTCTACTTGCCATCAAGTAGAACCGTTTAGAATAATTCATAAAAAGATTGTTCCAATTTAACTTAGAGAAATGAATTTATAAACTACTTATGCTAGAAAACATCTGAGCTGAACACCTCACAAAAATGAGATCAAAAACACTCAACTCTCATTACTAAACTAAGTGTTCAATTTCGGGGTGATCACTCAATTGCACAGTCGTAGTATGTATTCTATCATAAGCTTGAAAAGTACACAAGTCTCCACTAACTAGAATTAGGGTCTAAACAGTCTCCAAGGCAACATGGGTGATATTTGGTTTATTGGGTGATATAAAAGGTAAGGATAGACATGGGATACACTTAAAATGGCTGTTAAGATAAAAACACGAAACAAATAGTCTAAAGTAAACTAAGGTTGTCATAACTAGCTACTGTCCATCCAAGGTCCAAAATTCTGAGTTCGAAAACTTGATCTTCAATAATGGGCTACTAGCTCCATTCTTTATACTTGTTGAGATGGATTGGTGCAATAATGGGCTACTAGCTCTATTTTTTTTTATTTTTTTTGCACCATCTTTTCATTTTTTGCACATGGGTAGATTTTTAGTTGCACCCTCTTTTCTTCATTTACTTCTTGATAAATATGCAAATGATACAGGAGTTTATATCTTTAATTATTGCCCCTGCACCATCCAATATTATACGCACATCCCCCCACTTGAGATGAACAAAGTCAAAAGTGGTGATACAGGGGGGTCTTTATAGATCATAATTGATTGGTCTTCCACGAATGCATAAAGTTTTCGTTCCCATTCCCCCGAACCATAGACTTAAATAGCCAGATATTTCAACACAAAGAAAATAAAGACTACATGGTAGGCTAAGGCAAAATGGTGTAACAAAACATATATTGTTTAAATAGGAATGGCTTGACAAGGTGATCTAGGGGTATCTTGTACTAGTAGTGAGCACAACTAGGGTTTTACACGGGAAGGTCGACAAGTCAGTGTGACAAGCTGTTAAACACACACATATAGGCTCCCACATATAGGCTTTTTGGATGATTTCCCAAAATGTTGCCTTTTTAAATAGTCTATTCCACTAACCAATTAGGTCTTAACAAGATGTACAAGCCAAGTTCTAAAGTATACAATACTACCGGCACTCTCATGTATTTAGTGGATTTTATGTATAATAGATGAAAATGGAATATTAGGCTTAATCTCACCAAATTATTTACAAGATAATAATGTGCTCGGCAAAGATTTATTCTAGTTTAGTAAAAAAAACATGTAAAATTTTAAAATTGGCACAATTTTTTAAAGAAAACTAGGAAATCGAAGGCAAATATAGGTCAAGTGGTAATTCTACTCCCATACCCCACTTGTTTTGTACAATGTCCCTATTGTACAATTAAGGAAATGAAATAATGAAATAAGAGTAGAATTATAGCAAAAGACTCCCCTGAGTATTGCTCTCCTCTCGGAGTGATAATTGCAAGAGTTGACTTCTTGCAAAGTGTCTATAGAACAACCTCGTTTCCCCTGAAATCACTAGACAACAAATAGCATTAAACGTTCATGGATAAATATACACTGCAATCTAAATCACTTTCGTAGGAATCACGGTTGCATTTAGCCTATGCAACAAGCCTTTTAAACCACTTGGTAGCTCAAGTGGACGAGTGAAGTCTCGTGAGGGTTTCTAGGAACACACCTACAAAGTTCATTTACTTGTACACGGTTTTTGAAAAAGGTTTCCAACTAATTTTTTTTGGTTTTCAAAAAAGGTTTGCGGCGTAACAATGGTATTGGTTACGCCGTAAACATGTGGATTTAAACATTTTATATTTGAACTAAAAAGGTTACGGCATAACAAGTACAGGACTTTATGCCGTAATAATATCTGTTATGGCGTAACCTAAGTGGTTACGCCAAGACAGAACCTTACTACCACATGAATACGAGTCAAGGGGACTTCGAATTCCACTTCCTGATAGAGAGAACCTGCAAAATAAAGTGAGAAACCAACAAAAACCAGCTAATATGCAAGATGAAACATAAAAAGATAGGCATGGGGTGCCCCCCACGAAGCGCTTGTTTTTGTTCGAGTCTCTAACTTGACTCTACTCTTATTTGCTTAGTAATAGGGTGTTCATCCCCTCACTTGAAATCAAGTGCGAGTGAGGGTAGTAGTGAATACCATGAGGGTGTAAATTTGCTACTAGGTAAGGAAAGGATAAATTAAAACCATACTGCTGATGATATTTCATTTCCCTATTTGTCTTACCGGTTTCGTGTGATGATTGGCTTAATTGGTGTTATCATTTCCGAATGAAGTTCTTAAAATCATATGTCTTTAAGAGATCTTTTAAATCGTTAATAGGGTTACTATATATCTTTTCAGAAACCCTGGTGTTATTAGCAAACTCCTCCCTGAACTCGTTCAAATGCTTATTCAAAATAGGATTAGTAGCCGATGCTACATAATCGTCATTGGGTGGTGTGATGTGAACTGTCTGAGGGGTCAAAGGTTTCATTACATGTTCATGCAGAGGAATATCATAAATCTATTCCTCTTCTTTTTTCCTTATTATAGACTAGTCCTAGTGGCATATATGGTTGCACTATTGGTTTAAGGTTGGGTAAAGCGTGTATGGGAGGTATGAGTATTTTCCTAAGCCTTTCTACATCCTTGACCGTAATATCACAACCGTCATTCATGTCCCCTTCATCCTCTTTAATTTCCTCAGGAATTCCAATCGCGCAAATAGGTTCGCGAGTTCTATAAGGGTTACCTATAAATTGCGCGGGTAAGTTACGAGGAACCGGCTCTTTTACGTATTCCTTACCCATGGTCGTTCTTTCCTTAACTTTTTCACATGTATTAGTAAGCATTGTTTGGGTTAATTGATAAGCTTTTTCCTTCAGGTTCTTTGTTGTAATTTTAAGTGCCCTTATGTTTGAGTCTGTATTTTCGATAAATTCCTAATTCATTCATTATTTGCGGCCTGTTTTGAAATTAAGTTTTCGCAAAATTTGATGATGGTTTCCTCTAAGGATCTCATATACTTGCTCTGCTCAACTAACTTGTCCTCTTTTTTGAGAGGGTATTCCATGGTTAGATGTGCCCCTACACAATTCTTGAAACTTGCTTGAATAGCATGAATGTTTTCTTTAGGTTTCTTTGTATCAATGTTATTCGGGCTATCATCGATTTGTTCCCTAGTGGTTGCTTCAATTCATACCAATAAAAGGTGAATGTAATGTTCTGCCATGACTTGTATTGATATAAGGGCTTGAGTTGGTGTCATCAGAGGAATGAATCCTTTAGAGTCGAGCACTCTGAGGGTAGGGATGTCTAATCTAGTGTAGAAGATATGAACCTTCTGTTGGCAGTTCAGATCATGATGCGGGCATTTAAACAACAGATCATTGTACCTTTCCCAAGCATAATATAATGTCTCGTCCATCTCTTGTTTGAAATTGTAGATTATTTCTAATTTCTTGGTAGTTTTGAAAGGTGGACAATATTGCCTAATGAATGATTTCTCAAGGAGATCCCATGTAGTTACTAACCCTACTGAAAGTCTGTTTATCCATCTCAAGGCTGGCCCCTTGAATGTAATAGGGAACACTCTAAGCATAACAGCATCATGAGTGACGTCGGGGAAGTGGAAATGATCTACGATCTTTAATACCCTCTGCACATGTTTGTGTGCATCCTCATCATCGGTACCTTTGAAGAGTTTACTTTTTAATTCCCTCATAAAGTTGATATTGATCTCGAACTCGACGTCATTGCCGATCTTGGGTTTACCACGCCTAGTCTAATGTCATCTTAGACCCAAGCCAGGTATTTCTCTATGGTGAGCGTGTTGATATCAACGTCATCTTCCATATTAACAATAAAACTAGCATAACATACTTATAAAAATATATACAGAAATTCAAATTATAACTAATTTTAGTTCCCCGGCAACGGCGCCAAAAACATGATGTGTATTTTGTTTTGAATAAATTTTTTACCAAGTTTTAAATTTATAAAACTCGATTACCGATACACGCACTAACGGACAAAGAACCCGGTCGTATATAGTGCAGTAGTTTGGTAAATCCGAGGTCGTCCCAAGAGCTAAGAAAGGCGTGCTAACCTAACCATTTCACTACTAATAATACGATTACAACTTCCTGTGCAATGTTTAATTATCAGTTCTATTAGTTGTCCTAATGTCGACAAACCTGAATTTTCATTTAAGGTCTGTCCTATGCTTACTCTGCGATCTCACATTCTCCTACGATCACACGAGCAAAGCATCCAAGCTTGTAATGGTTAAACTCCAACTACCATTAAGACCAATCTATAATCTAAACCGATTATTAACCCCCTCTGAAAGAGTTCCCATGCTTTATAAGTATTTAATGTGACAAAGGCGGTAATTTATTTAACTCCTACACTAGGTATAGATGTCAAGCTACCCTAGTACCCCACTAATCCTAGGTTCAACATGGTAAGTCTAATATGAGGATTAATAAGGTCTAAGCCACCTTCTATACTACCAAAACACGGGGATCAATGAAAGGCTATAAGGATATCTAACAGAACCATAATTGAATAGGAAATCATAATCATAACAACAGTAACTACATGGTTAGGCCAGCACTAGGAGTGCTTATCCGCTCATAGTAACAACAATGTAAGAATTAATGAATAAAGACTTGGATTGAATCATCATAATTCTTACAGAGAATGAAATGAATGATTAAATACAATAAGTGTGCTAGTGGCTTCTACCTTGGACCTTCAGATGAAATGCTTCAAACCTTAAGGGTTTGGTTCATCCCTTAGAACTGTGTGTGAAGTGGTGGTGGTGAGTGATGCTGAATGAGGGCTCTATTTATAGGCTTCGAAAGGTTTACGGCGTAACCCTTATGAGATGTTACATCGTAATCTTGCTACGTAGTCAACCATTCTTCTATGCATAAAAGGAGGTTACGACGTAACCCTGTCGCATATGTTACGGCGTAACGCTGAGTCAGATACATCATCTCTTATAGATTTGAATGTTGCGGCGTAATCTTGGAGACTCTTTACGCCATAAAGGTTGTGATGACTCATTTCTTCATTGGAGTATGTTACAGCGTAATCCTTCAGGGATGTTACACCGTAAAGTGCCTTGGACTTTTCACTTTAGTGCATTTCTTGTCCAAATCCCTTGTCTTTTGCTAAAATGCTTACTTGGTCCCTGAAAACTAATAATAAGTAACTAAGTAATGTTTTCATACATTAATAACATATTTGTAAGCATTTTTATAGGGAATTTGATATTAAAATGTATTAACTATTTGATGTTATCATTTGTATTTACAAATTTTTTACATTAAAATGATAAAAATCAAAAAAGACTACCTAATAGTTTATATGACCAAAATTCTGGAAGCTTATATGTTATTCTTAGTTGCTGATTTTTGCTTATTTGATTATGCTTGTTTGAAAAATGAAAATGAAACTTTAATAAAATTTAAGATAAAAATTTATTACCTTAATCATTGCCATATGATTATATGTGTGTTTAATAATATGTTAACTAATATGTTTAATAGGAGTAATAAAAAGATTAATTATAAAGTTATAAAAATTAAACGTTTTACAAAGTTTGTAACTGAAAACTTCATAAGTACGACGTACTTACTTCTAAGTATGCCGGTTTTCATGGAAAAACGTAAAAATTTTGAAAAATCTCAGGAAGTACGCCGCACTTTCTTTAAAGTGCGACGCACTTTGCTGCCTGTACAATCAAAGAATGCTTATATCTTAATTCTCTTAGATAAGTTGCTCCGTTAATTGATTGCTATATGTTTATTAATATTATGTAAATGTAAAAAAGTATTATTACCTGTTTTAACTAACCCATTAATGGTTGTTCTATTGTTGTGTTGTTCTATAAAAGTTATGGATCCAAATTCGAGTGCTGGAAAAACTTTCCTAGGAAAGAATATCATTGGTTTATCAAGTGAAAAAACTAAAGGACATGGACATGGAGACTGGAATTCTCCCAAATTTCAGAACTAATAGTGGAGGAAAAAAGAATTAAAGGCACTCATTTTTCATAAAATGGAGACCGAGGAGATTAACGACAGATATGTGGCACCATGTTTCTTCAATGGATTAGAAGCATGTGACAGTGAGATAAATCTAGGAAAAGAAGAAAACAAGACCTCAAATGAATTTGCTATGAAATTGTGTTTGGATCATGAGGTGAAATGTGGACACAAAGTGGTTAAAAAGGAGTTGATCGTAAAATTAAGAGGAGAAATAATCAACCCAGAAGAGGACTATGTTGAACCAGGGGTGGTTCTTGGAAGGTCTTTCATGCGTCTAACCAAACGAATTGCTGACTTTGGAAATGAAACTATTACAATATATCCAGAACTTGATCCATTCTGGGATTGCTCTAGAGAAACAGAAAAGATTGATGATGATTGGGATCTCTTGTTGGATGATATTGACTTTGGGGATATTCCAAAAATTAAAGGAGTTGAAATTCTGCCATTCTTGTGTAAAATGGGAAAGAACAGTAGGAACAAGAGAAAGCAACTAGAGAAATACCAAATGATCTATTCTGATATACGACCATCTTCGTCTACTGAAAAACCATTAACTCGGGAAGAAGCTGCAAGAGAGGCACTAGCTATTGATATTTACAAAAGATTTGCTATACTGGAGGAGGAAAGACCAGTGATTGAAACTATGGCATATAGTGACAAGTATAAAAGGTTACTTGATGAGATTTGTTTAGATAAGATGAAACTAGATGGAGAGATGACAAAAGAGGAAGAAGAGGCTATAATCAAAGTCAAAGGAGAGGCATTAATAGAGAAGGAGGATCCTGGAGCGTTTGTTATCCTGATCCGACTGAAAGCTAAGATCAAACTCAATTCATTAGCCTACACGAGTTCCAATATAATTGTCATGCCATACAGTGTTTACAAGGAACTAGGCAGAGAGGAGTTAAAGAATGTAAATAGAAGAATTAGAATGTTGAACCATTCGAAGGCAGAGCCTATGGGGCTTTTTAAGGATGTTCTGTGCCAAGTAAGCGTAACTACTATCATCAAAAAATATCTCATTTTGGATATGCCTATTGAAAGAGACACACCCATACTCGTTGGGAGAGGATTTTTGTACACCTGTGGTAGCATTCTGAACATAATATAAAGGATCATATCTACCTTTGATGGAATTTGCCATCAAACGTTTTGTGCAGCTAAGACAAGTTTGAACACTAAAGAGAGTGATAGCGATGATTCGAACCCAAACACATACGTAGGTATATATAAGGATATTATCAATAATAGTATAAGATAAGTATTCCAAAAGGATTCTAGAAGTTATCCAAAGTAAAATTCAAAACCTTCCCGAGTCGTATCCCGACGAGGTGTGAATTGAAAAATCAGTTAAGTTCGTGATCGCGTGATTTGAATGGTTTAAGAGATTTTTATTTTGATTTCTAATTCTACTAATGAAAACGCTTAAAACATGTAAAGACAAGTAAACAATAAAAGCATTTAAAGCATTTAAGAAATTAAACACGAAAACGTTAACGGGAATCTAAAAAAACGCGACTTAATACCTAAACTATTAAAATTTAACCTTAAAACTATTTTTTTTATTTTTATAAATCCTAAATGACTAAAAATAATTTTAGAAAAAAGATTTATATTTTTTGACTTTTATTTTATTTATTATGAATTAAAAACAGTTTTAATCTAAATTAAATATTAAAAATAGTAAACTAATCATTAAAATTCAGGAAAAATTATGAAAAGTACTATGAACTAATCTAAACTTAGGAAAAATAAAACGGGAAAATAAGCTGAAAAAAATAAGCAGTTATAAGGCAAATAAGCAAATAAGCTTAAAACCTAAAAACGCATATAACAATTAAATGGCACAAAGAAAGAAATGAAAAAGACCCCAGGGCAGTTGGTTAAGTGTTGTGTGTGTGAGGTGTTGGTGTTATAAAGAAGAGGTCACAGGTTCGACCCCTGTGACCTTTCTTTTTTTAAAAACATTTTTAAAAATTTTTCTTTTTGAAAAAGCTTCTAACCACTAAAAATAAGCACTTTTAACAAAATGACTTTTTCTAAGACTCACAAATAAGCCAGAAATGAGCTTTTGAAAGTCACAGTTATGACTTAAAAGCTTTTTAGCTTTAACCCTTAAACTAAAATAGCTTATAAGTTTGAATAAGCTCAACCCTAAGCCATATAAGCTACAAACGCCTTAAACCTAGCCTAATAAGCAAAACTAAACAAAATTTAAGCAAATCCAATAGGCCGAAAGTTCAAAAATCAAATAAGCAGTTATAGAGGAAAGCTATGAAAACATATTAAAGAGCACATTTTACGCAAATTTTTAAGCTAGAAAACCAAAAAGCTAGATCTCAAAACCTAAAAACAGATTAAGTTTGAACTACAGGCTTAAATTCAAGCAAGAAAAAGCTAATGTGAAAACTCAAAAAGCTTAAACAGACTAATCTTACTATCCAATGAGCTTATAATATGAATTTCATACCCTAAATCAAGCTTAATCTAATCTAATTTTGCTATTGAAAACTGGTTGCTGGAACTTTAAAAATTAGACTTTAAGAACCATGACAGATTATGACTTAAATCAAAGGACAATTTCACACTCATATTAACTAAATACTACTGCATTAAGGAACTAAATGCAAGCATGAAAATGAGCATTTAAAACAAAATTTAAACAAAATTAGTTAAAAGCAGTATTAATAAGCTTAAACTCCACAGATTCTAAGCAAAGATACTTAGAACCTTAAAAAGGAATTTCACCTTTGAAAAATTATAAAAGCTGAATTTCAAGCTTAGAATGAGCTTATCAAATTTGACTTAAAGATCAAAAGGCAATCAAACAGTACTAACTTAAGTTAGTACTGCTTGTGTCAAACAACCCTTAAGAAATTTAAAAACCATGTTAAAGCTGAAATCAGTTTAATATAAGTTGTAAAAAGCTGAAACAAATTAAGACCTTATAGTATTAAGTCCAATTAAACAAAGTTTGAGCATAAATAAGCACTTATCAATAAGCCACTATAATAAGCTATTTTTTTGATTTTATAACAGATTTCATGAAAAATATGAACAAAAGAGATCTAGACTTTAAGCAAGCAAGAATAAGCAATAAACAACATGTATAAGCAGCATTAAGCAATAATAATCAGAAAGTTATCACTACAATAAGCTAACAGTAAATAAGCATAGAATTGAAAAGTGAAGCTTACTTGGTCTTTTGCTCAAAACAAGGACTAACAATGCTTAAATAAGATTAAATCAACAAGCTCCAGCTTATCATAGATAAGCTGGTGAGGTCCATAAGCCCTTCCCTTTTTGGCTTATCTTCCAAAACAAGCTGAGGTAATTTTTGAGTGAGATTTGATTTAGTAGCTTATTCAGTTAAGCTTTAGAGAGCTTAACTGAGTTTATACTAGCTTATTTAGGTAATAAAAAGATTAATGAGCTAATTAGCTTATATTCAAACCATAATTACTTAAAAGTAAAACATGAATCAAAGCAAAATTAAAATGAAACTCAATTTTATTAATCTTAAAAAGTGTTACAACCTTCTGAAATACATTTAAAAGAAAAACATTAAGTAAACGTTACAAAATAATCTACTACTACTAGAATTAAGCTAAAAACTCTCATAAGCTGTGTGAGGAGCTCTTCTTATATAGTGCTTAGAGGAACGATCCAGAACCTTAAGACGCTCCTCATCAACCAATCCTGGCCCTTCAACCGTGATTAATTTCCACGTAATCATTGTAAACCCTTGATTTGATACCACGAATCATTACCCAATCATTGGCCTTAGGATTGCCAACCTGGCAGGCCAAAAACGTCATTGTTTGCGTCATGTGTCAGGTGGCATGCTTCTAGAAACTCAATGGCGTGGGTGAATGGGGATTTACCTTGGTTCGTTAAGGTGAAAAGGGGAGGGAAGAGGTACAGTGTTTTGATTATAACACTTGGGGGCATTGACTCGTTTTTTTTACACGTTTGACTTGGACTAAAGGTTTTGGATTTGGGATTTGTTTTATAATTATGTTGGGCCGGGAAAGGCTTATAGGGTTAAATGGATTGGATCTAAGTTTCTAAATGGATTTAAGTTTAAGGGTTTATAAGTATATCCCTTAATGGGCTGACCCGACCTATTAAAATAGGTACGGGTTGGCCCATTAAAAGATATATGCGCCTTCGGCTTCAATTTCTCGTACTCTTTCCATTCCCGTGCTTGGTTTTGTCCATTTTGCTTCGTTTTTGTCCTTTTGTGCAATATTCGTTACTTGCAAGACATAATTTACAATACAAACGAATACAATGCATTTTTCTGTATTTATTGGTCATTATTGGTCTTTTTAGCTCGTTTTATTAAGGAAATGGTATGTGTATTTAAGCACATACCAAAATCCCCCATACTAAACTATTGTCGTGTCCTCACACAATGTTATAAACACACTTAGAAAACCAAAAATTTCCACCCCCTTAGACTAATTACCTTGAAAAGTAGCTAAGTGTTCATCTAAGGGGAGTAAGAAATCACTAGTTTTGAAAAGCTCCTTCCTCGTTTTATAAAAAAAAATAAAAAAAAAAACCATTTTTTATGCATTTATTATTATCATTCATACATATCATAACTTTACGGAAAAAGAAACACTAAAAGGATAAATTCATCGTCCTCGATTTTTCACCCGCCCCAAACCAAGCTTAAAAACAAAATCATTGTTAAACACAAGTTAAGATGCTAACACTACCCATAGATGCTAATTGTGAATGCATAGCTACTTTTTGCTCCTTTATTTCCTAAATCCACTAAAAAAATTTATTATGAGTAATTTGTGACAAATAAAATAATGACTTTATTCATATAAAGTAAACCTGGTTTAGGGACATAATTTAATTGAAAACTTTCCTAAAAAGACGATATGTGAAATAAGGTCCATCATAAGGATTCTAATTTTGCACGATTGAGGGTTATCCACTAATTTAGATAACCCCGGAGTCCAAATTATGGCTTTATTATTTATATTAGTTATTACAACAATTATTAAACCTACCTTGTCCTTTAAAAAAAACAACTGCCACATCGGTATGCGAGCCGACCATGGTCCAGGAGTCTTATTTCGACCTCGGTGATGAGCCGGCAAGATGCAGTAAACTTTTATCCAACCCAAATTTGTTAATTATTATTAAATATACCTTCCACCCTTTAAATGACGACCACATCGGGTTGTGAGCTGTCAAAGAGGTAGTGGTCTATTTCAGCATCGTGTTTTATAACTAATTATTATAATAGCCAAATTTTCAAGTTCCTGTGCTTTTTAAAAAGCGAGCTACCATAAAACAAACAGTAGCGAGACCTCAGGAATCGGTAGCCTATTTCCCCACAACACTGACAAAACCCTATTGTACCTAATTTCACCAAAGGAAATCTCTAAAACAACGGAAAGTGTATTTAAAAACTAAAAAACTCAAAAACCTAAAATAACTATTATTTATTCAACAATTATATAACGTTAAAAAGTAATGGAGGAAAAAAAAGTCACATTAAACCTCTACTAAGCCGTAAATAGATCAAAATACTCTATGTTTAAACTTAAACTTATATAAAAACTCTATCATTTTTTTATTTTTCGGTTCTCTTCCACAAATTTAAAAAATCATTAATAAAAAGCTGCCGCGAATGCTTATCTAATAATAACAAGCTTTGCATATTTAAAGTCTATCAAGGAAACTTGCAAACTCTTTGGCTCTTTTTCAACTAGAACTCTGCATTTTTTAATAAGCTCTTGTAAAAAAAAGACTTAGCAAAAGCATAAATTTATATAAGTTTAAGGGGCAGCTAGAGTGCAAAAAAAAAATGCTCGATCAATTCAAATTTATTCCTTAAAAAAGACAACATCGTGTTCAAAACACCATATTCTAGTTTTTGAAAAAAATACATTTTGGCATATTTTATTTATCTATTTTTGGTGGAAAAACCAAGGTTAAGTGAAAGACAATGCCAAATGCAAGAAAGAATCCGAAATCAAAAGATCCCCCCATACGAAACTACTCATTGTCCTCAATGTGCGAACTGTCACCAGCACCCCCCGCCACCCACCCCATACTAATTTACAAGGCAAATTCAAATATTAAGGGGACTCTATAATATCTAGCCAACCTAAAGCCTAGATATATTAAATAATGCTAATAAAACACGTAATCAATAAAGATCAAGGAAAGCAGATTCCCATATATAAGCATGTAAGTATTAAGATCGAGGGACGATAGACAAAACTCGAGCACAAGAGTCTTCCGAATTCCGGAGGCAATCCTGGACCTAACACACAAAACACGAAAACACAAAAAAAAAAGGAAGAGGCAGCCTCCTTCACATCACATTATTTATTAATTATTATACTAACAAATCAACTACAAAGGAAAGCATAGGTTTGCCACCCCCCGGCAAAGAGCGCTTGTTTTTTAGTTAACCCGAGTCGACACGAGCCTGACCTCGAATCCCCCGAATGGTTTAGTGGTCCAAAGAGGGAAAGTTTGAAGATCTGGGACAAGCCATTGTGGTATATGTCCCGCTCCACAGATAATGATAATTTCATGACCATCATCAACCACCCTTTGAAATTTTGGTCCGTCGCGGTTTGAGATAAACTCGACGCACCATAAGAGAAAACTTGAGCAATGATGAATGGTCTGGTGGGGTCCAATGGTTGTTTAAAAAATTAAGCTTGCCCAGAGAATTGTTTTAATTGAAATTGTAGAGAAGGAAATACCCCCGATCACCAACGTTAAAAACGAGGCTTTTAATCTTAGAATCATGAATCTTCTTCGTTTTCTATTTATAGATTAAAGAATTCTCGTAAGCTTGATCTAGGAGTTCATTTAATTCATTCATTTAAACTTTCCGGTGATCACCCGCGATCTTAAGGTCAAAATTACAATGTTTTAAGGCCTAATAGGCCTTGTGTTCAAGCTTGATAGGAAGATGGCAAGCCTTTCCGTACACTAGCTTATAAGGAGTGCACCCGATGGGTGTCTTGAATGCGGTAAGGAAAGCCCATAATGCATCATCTAACTTATCGGACCATGAAGCACGGTTTTCACCTACGGTCCTTTCTAAAATACGTTTCAAACCACGATTTGAAACCTTCACTTGTCCACTCATTTGTTGATGATACGCGGTAGAAAGACGATGAGTAACTCCATACTTAAGCATAACTTTAGCAAATTGATCATTACAAAAATGGGTACCGTGATCACTAATTATAGCACGAGGAGTTCCAAATCGGACTAAAAGAGATTTTAAGAATTTTACAACAACTCGGGCATCATTAGTGGGGAGCGCTTTTGCTTCAACCCATTTAGACAAGTAGTCGACGGCCACGAGAATGTACTTGTTCCCTCTAGAAGACGGGAACGGTCCCATAAAATCGATGCCCCATACATCAAAGATCTCGCAAACTTGAATTGCATTTTTGAGGCATTTCATCATGTTGCGAGATTTTGCCTTGACGTTGACAAGCGTCACACCATGTGACCAAGTCAAGGGCATCTCGATAAATAGTCGGCCAACAGAAACCTGAATCAAATACTTTTTTAGCGGTGTAGTTGGCACCATGATGTCCCCTAGTGGGTCCATTATGGCAAGCCGTGAGGATATCTACGGCTTCTTGGCCGTGAACACATCGTCTAATCATTTGATCCGCACAAATCCTAAACAAGTAGGGGTCATCCCAAAAATAATGCTTAACATCCTTAAAGAATTTTTTCTTTTGTTAGGACGACATCCCTTTAACAATAAAATTCACCGCATGGTAATTTGCAATGTCGGCAAACCATGGGGTACTCGAATCACCACGAAAGGTAACCATCCCAAGTGTCTCGAGAGGAAATGTTTCTGTAATTTCCTTTTTCTCAAGATCACTTTGATAGGGATTTTCTAGTCTTGATAAATGGTCGGCCGCGAGATTCTCCACTCCTTTTTTATCATGAATAATAACATCGAATTATTGGAGTAGGAGAATCCACCAGAGCAATCTTGGCTTAGCATCTTGCTTAGCAAGAAGATACTTAAGATCCGAGTGGTCCGTATACACTATGGTCTTTGATAAGACTAAGTAAGGCCGGAATTTCTCGAAATCATACACTACGGCTAATAATTCTTTCTCCGTCGTAGTGTAATGTGCTTGAGCATCCGTCATGGTCTTACTAGCATAGTGTATAGGCTAGAAATGTTTGGTCTTACGTTGCCCCAAGACTGCTCCTACCGCGTAATCACTAGCGTCACACATAATTTCAAATGGTAGGTCCCAATCGGGGGCAAATAAAATCGATGCTTCAGTTAACGTTTTCTTAAGTATATTAAACGCTTCAATATATTCTGTCGAAAAAACAAACGGGGTTTCTTTTTCAAGAAGATGGGTCATCGGCCGGGTGATTTTAGAAAAATCTTGAATAAATCGACGATAAAACCCGGCGTGACCTAAAAAACTTCGAACACCTTTAACGGAAGTCGGATGAGGGAGTTTAGCTATAACATCAACTTTAGCTTTGTCGACCTCAATCTCGGACTTTGAAATTTTATGTCCAAAAACAATGCATTCTTTTACCATAAAATCGCATTTCTCCCAATTTAGAACTAAATTAGTGTCTTCGCACCATTTTAGCATTTTGTCTAAATGGGAGAGGCATGATGAGAAAGAATCCCTGAAGACCGAGAAATCGTCCATAATGACCTCCATTGTTTCCTCGATCATATCATGGAAAATGGCCATCATGCACCTTTGGAACGTACCCGAAGCATTACATAAACTAAAAGGCATACGTCGGTAGGCAAACGTCCCATAAGGGAAAGTGAAGGTGGTCTTATCTTGGTCTTTCGGGTCAATAGGTATTTGACAATATCCAGAAAAACCATCTAGAAAACAATAGTATTCATTTCCCGCGAGTCGTTCGAACATTTGGTCCATAAAAGGCAACGGGAAATGATCTTTACGAGTCGCATCATTAAGCTTACGGTAATCTATACAAACACGCTATCCAGTAACTAGTCTCGTAGGAATCAACTCATTATCTTCATTTTCAACAACGGTTATACTACCCTTCTTAGGCACACAATGAACGAGGCTCACCTACGGACTATCGGAGATAGGATCAATCCGGCATCAAGGAGTTTGATAACTTCCTTTTTGATAACCTCATGAATTTTTGGATTTACCCTTCTTTGATGTTGAACCGCCGGTTTGAAGTCGTCTTCCATTAAGATCTTATGAGTAAAAAAACTAGCGTCGAGAGATTTTCCATGCGATGGCCCGTTTGTGTGACTTAAGAACCTGTAAAAGGGCTGCCTTTTCTTCATCTTTTAATTCTTTAGAAATTATGACAGGTAATTTATCGGTTCCTTCTAAAAACGCATATTCAAGATGAGACGGTAAATCCTTGAGCTCAAGCTTTGGAGGATCATCAATAGAAGATTTAATCATTTTAAGTTCCTCAAAATGAAGTTCCTTCAGAGGGAGAGGAGATGATGGATCGTCATTTAATAACTTCTCGAGTAGAAGAAGGTCTCCCTTCGGATCAAAGTTGGCATCATCAATTCCCAGTGGAATTGAATCATTTGTAAGACAAGCTTTGATTTCTTCAAAAATGAAGTCGCCTTCTTCAAAATGACTGAGAGAGGAAAAAGAAGTAGAAAGGATAGGATCTAAAGACGGAGTGGGATTTCCACTCATAGAACTATCCAAAAATCTAAGAACTTCTTGAGCACACTCCTCGCATGAAACGTCGATGACATCGATTCGATTAACCGATTCAGAATTATTATATGAGTATCTCGAAGTTTGACCAAATTTAAAAGTTATGGCTTCATCATTAAATCGAAGAGTTATTTCTTCACCGTAAACATCAATTAACACTCGAGCCGTCCTTAGAAAGGGTATCCTGAGAATGAAAGGAACCTGAGGATCGGCATCGTAATCAACGACTACGAAATCGGCCGGATAATGGAACTTCCCCACTTTAATGAAGACATCTTCAGCAACACCTTTTGGTTGATTAATTGATTGGTCCGCAAGCTCAAGAGTCATTCGAGTGGAGGTAAGTTCGGGAAGAGAAAGCTTTTTCCATACGGAAAGAGGCATAAGATTGATGCTTGCACCAAGATCGACCAAGGCTGAGCATTCAACCATTCCCTGAAAATCACATGGTATAAGAAACTTGTCGGGGTCTCCAAGCTTTTTGGGCAACTTTTTAAGGATAACCGCCGACCAATTCTCATTCACCGGTGTTTTGACTAAGTCAAATAATTTTTCTTTGTTATTTAGGAGACTTTTAAACATTGAAGCAAATTTTGGCATATGAAGAAGAGCATCCGCGAAACTAAGCTCGAAATGTAATTCCCTAAAGATTTCAACAAATTTTGAAGCTAGAATATCATCTTTTTCACGGAGCTTTTGTTTGTTGGCTCGTGAAGGATAAGGTATAGACGGTTTAGGCTTAGGAGCAACAACGGGCTCATCAATTGGAGCTTGAATTTGGACTACCAGAGGTTGGATGTTTTCGGTACTTGGTTGCACCGTATCCTTTGTCACCTCGGGTTCCCGTTCCACCACCTTAGGAAGAGGAGAAAGAGGAGGTGGAATCGGAGGTCCATCATATGAAATACCACTTCGGGTGGTGATTGCTTTCAAGTCACCCCTCGGGTTAGCAACGGTGTTGCTTGGAAGTGAACCCGTACCCGAAGAAGAAGCGGTATTCATTTGGAAAAAACTAGCCATCATATTCTTAAGTTCATTGGTTTGATTTGACATTGTAGCTTGCATTTCATTCCTCATTTCATTCTTGAATGTATTATTTTGATTTTGCATTGTAGACTGCATTTCATTTCTTAATTCTGATTTTAAATTACTGATATGATTTCTCATGGCTTGCATACTAGCCTCATTCAAGAACTTCTTGAGCATACTCCTCACATGAAACGTCGATGACATCGATTCGATTAACCGATTCAGAATTATTGTAGGAGTATCTCGAAGTTTGACCAACTTTAAAAGTTATGGCTTCATCATTAAATCGAAGAGTTATTTCTTCACCGTAAACATCAATTAACGCTCGAGCCGTCCTTAGAAAAGGTCTCCCGAGAATGAGAGGAACCCGAGGATCGGCATCGTAATCAACGACTACGAAATCAGCCGGATAATGGAACTTCCCCACTTTAACGAAGACATCTTCGGCGACACCTTTTGGTCGAGTAATTGATCGGTCCGCAAGCTCGAGAGTCATTCGAGTGGAGGTAAGTTCGGGAAGAGAAAGCTTTTTCCATACGGAAAGAGGCATAAGATTGATGCTTGCACCAAGATCGGCCAAGGCTGAGCATTCAACCATTCCCTGAAAATCACACGGTATAAGAAACTTGCCGGGGTCTCCAAGTTTTTCGGGCAACTTTTTTAGGATAACCGCCGAACAATTCTCATTCACCGGTGTTTTGACTAAGTCAAATAATTTTTCTTTGTTATTTAGGAGACTTTTAAACATTGAAGCAAATTTTGGCATATGAAGAAGAGCATCCGCGAAACTAAGCTCGAAATGTAATTCCCTAAAGATTTCAACAAATTTTGAAGCTAGAATATCATCTTTTTCACGGAGCTTTTGTTTGTTGGCTCGTGAAGGATAAGGTATAGACGGTTTAGGCTTAGGAGCAACAACGGGCTCATCAATTGGAGCTTGAATTTGGACTACCGGAGGTTGGATGTTTTCGGTACTCGGTTGCACCGTATCCTTTGTCACCTCGGGTTCCCGTTCCACCACCTTAGGAAGAGGAGAAAGAGGAGGTGGAATCGGAGGTCCATCATATGAAATACCACTTCGGGTGGTGATTGCTTTCAAGTCACCTCTCGGGTTAGCAACGGTGTTGCTTGGAAGTGAACCCGTACCCGAAGTAGAAGCGGTATTCATTTTCATGAATTGACCAAACATGTTCTTAAGCTCGATGTTAGAATTTGTTAAAGAAGTCATTTGGGTTTGCATGTTTTTCATTACCGCATCATTTGCCTTTATGTAGTTTGAGAAATCACTAGTCGTCACAAGTTATGGTTGATGAATCGGAGCTTGATAAGCCGGAGCTTGATAATTTTGGTTTCCTTGATTAATTCCTCTTTTTTGATTGTAACCTTGATTGTACCGGGTTTGATTATTTTTCACATTCGGTTGAGCAAAACCCGGTGGTCAAATTTGGTTAGCTATATTTTGAGGACGGTATCCGGTATTTCCTTGATTATAGTTTACTGTGGCTGCTCAAACATATCCTTCAATATTGTCTTGATAGCTCGAAAAAGTGTTGTCGTCGGTGGCAGGACACTGTCGGTAAGAATGAGCACCGCCACAAGTAACACAAGATTCCTCAACAGCTTTTACGAAAGCTAGAGCTGGGGTTACTTGATGTTGTTTAAACATCGCGGTCATGGTACTAGTCACGACACTGGCTACGGCACTGACTATCTCTAAAGAATCAACATTACTTGCTTTTACTTGAGAAACAATCGGTTTGTTTCTTGAAGTACAAACTTTTGATTTGTTTTCAATAATTTTTAACACATCTTGTGAACTTCTTTCCAAAAGATTGCCACTGGCGGCAGAATTCAAAGAATCTTGATCGGATGGGTTTAAACCATTGTAGAAGGTATCGAGTTGATGCAATTCGGTAAAACCGTGATGTGGGCATGCTCGAAGGAGATCCTTGAAACGATCCCATGCCTCACTAAACGTTTCTTCAAACTTTTGTTGAAAATTAGAAATTTCAGTCCGGAGATTTGTTGTTTTTGAGGGATGAAAGAAATGGTTAATAAACTTGGACACAAGATCGTCCCAAGTGAGAATAGAACAAGAAGGTTCTTTGTCGAGCCAAATTCGGGCTGGACCATCGATAGAAAATGGAAAAAGCATAAGCTTAATCGATGTCTCGGGCACATCTTTGTACTTCAACTTAGAAGTAATCTTGTTAAAATATCGAATATGAGCATGAGGATCTTCTTTCTCAAAACCAAAGAATTGTTTTGAAGTTACAAGATTTATTAGACTATGCTTGAGATCGAAATGCTCAACGGGAATGGGTGGTACTACGATTGCCTCCGCATAACCCTCGGTGGGTGCACGGAGTAATTCCGCCATAGTACGTTGATCGGCCATCGTAACTACGGGAGTCTCTTCAAGAGCGAACGGTTTGACTCTTTGTTTTGAACGTCTACGATTATGACGTTTCGGATTCGTAGAAGTATGATTCGTAGAAGGTTCACCAACGAATTTTGAAGTAGAGAGAGTTTCCATACACTAAAAACAAAATTAAGAGAAATAAAAAGAAAAATATATTTGTAACCGATAATCGAACAAGTGTAAGGTAGCACTTTAGAAAACACACAAAGAAGCGGAGGAGCGGGTAAGCGCGAAGAGTTTTAAAAACCTTCTCCTTTCGGGTCGAAGTTCGTAAGATCAACCCTCCTTAAACCTCTCTTAAAGTTTGTAATCTAAAGGTGAGCCGATTTCACAAGTGACACAACGGTTGTTTTTGTTGTTTTTCATTTTTTTTGGTTTTTGAAATACTTTAGGAAAATTATTTTTGATTTTTCTAATAAATCTACGAAAATAAATCGAGAAAAATAAAATATTTTGTATTTTTTAAAGTTTTATATAAAAGAAAATAAAATGATAACTTCACAAGGAAGGGTCTTCAAAACACTAATCTTCAAGCTTCAACACAATATTCGATACACACTTCCCCAGCAGCGGCGCCAAAAACTGATTCAAACACAAACACATACGTAGGTATATATAAGGATATTATCAATAATAGTATAAGATAAGTATTCCAAAAGGCTTCTAGAAGATTACTTTTATCCAAAGTAAAATTCAAAACCTTCCCGAGTCGTATCCCGACGAGGTGTGAATTGAAAATCGGTTAAGTTCGTGATCGTGTGATTTGAATGGTTTAAGAGATTTTTATTTTGACTTCTAATTCTACTAATGAAAACGCATAAAACATGTAAAGACAAGTAAACAACAAAAGCATTTAAAGCATTTACGAAATTAAACACGAAAACGTTAACGGGAATTTAAAAACGCGATATTTTAGCAAATAAATCAAACTTTAACCCAAAAAATAAAATTTTCATTTTTAATAAATCCTAAATGACTAAAAATAATTTTAGGAAAAAGAATTATATTTTTTTTACTTTTATTTTATTTATTATGAATTAAAAACACTTTTAATCTAAATTAAACATTAAAAATATTAAACTAATTAAAAAAAATCTAGAAAAATTACCTAAAATATTTAAGACTTAAGCTAATGTAGGAAAAATAAAACTATCAAATAAGCCCTATGGATAAGCAGTTAAAATAAGCAAATAAGCTAAAAGGCAAAAACTAAAAAACTTGTATAAGATAATAATGAAGTGGAGTTATGACAGAAAAGTCCTAAGGGCGCTAATGGTAGTTAGTGTGTGTGTTGAGGTGTTGGTGTTATAAAGGAGAGGTCACAGGTTCGACCCCTATGACCTTTCTTTTTTTTAAAAACATTTTTTATAAAATTTTTCTTTTTGAAAAAGCTTCTAACCCCTAAAATAAGCAC
>BQNB010093019.1:0-26470 GCA_026074375.1 Tanacetum coccineum
TCTGAACAATCTTTAGATGACATTTCAAAGCAGGATGAAGGGAATGACTCAGATATGGAGGACACTGACAACGCTTACATTCCCCAGAACCAGAACACAATGTGGCATAAGCCGACGCCAGAAAGCGACAACGTTTAAAGTTCCGGAGGAAAACAAGCTTCAAAGGAAGACATATGATATTGGGTCGTTCATCAAATGGTTCTGCAGACGAACAGGAAAGAAGAAGCTCTGCAAAGCTGATTTAGAAGGACCAGCTTTCAACCTTGTTAAAGCCTTTCACAAGAACAGTGTCTTTCTTCAATATCAGATGGATGAATGCCATAAGCTGCTGACAAATAAAGTTGATTTGAGTAATCCTGAGGGTCATCAAATTCTGAGAAATATATATGAACCACTGCCCTTAGGAGGACCACCAGGTCAGGTAACTATTCAACCACAATTCTTCTTCAATAAGGATCTGGATTATCTGCTGACAGGTGACAAAGAGCGAAAAATTGCCTTATCCATATCCAAGCTCAAAGCCGCTCGTTACCTAGACTTTGGCCTTGAAGAATTAGTTCCATCATTGTGGGTTGAGAGTGAACGCGAATATGACATCAGTGCGGTCTATGGCATCACTCACTGGTGGTTTAGGAGAAAGGAATTCTATATCAACAAACACAGTGAGTCCTCTGATCGTGAAGCAGTCAGATCGCAGATGCGAATTCTCAGTGTGATCAGTGTTAAGGTGTTCGAAAAATACGGATACAACTACCTAAGAGAGATAATTCTACGCCGAGCTGATTACCAAGAATACAAGATCTCGGAAAAGGATTTCAAAAATCTTCATCCAAATGATTTTGAAGATCTGTTCCTACTCAACATTCAAGAAAAGCTCAACCATCTCCCCAAGACAGACAAGACTAGTCTTCACACGGCAGTCAACATGTGGATAAGAAACCTGGTAATCAGGAATCGTGTGGGAGACTTACAGCTCGGGATTGAAAGTTATCAAACAAAGATCAACCTTGAACGTCCTAATTGGGATGCAGCCGACTATTACTTCAAAGAAGACTATACGATCGTCCCTAAGCCAAGAGCAGTTGTCTACAGAGACAGAAATGATCAAAGAATCTCCTCAACTGGATGGCAGATCACTGACACAAGAGAGGCTGGTGTTGACTCTTCGATGCACAGATCTGATCCCGAATCAGAACACTCTGAACAATCTTCAGATGACATTTCAAAGCAGGATGAAGGGAATGACTCAGATATGGAGGACACTGACAACGCTCACATTCCCAAGGTGTCGACCACTACGTGGTTTAAGCCGATTCCAGAAAGCGAGAGACCTGCTACACCTGAACCAGAATGGACCATTCCCCCAAATGATTTCCCGGAACCAGAACATAACTGGGCAAATGCATACGCCACAACGTTTAAAGTTCCGGAGGAAAACAAGCTTCAAAGGAAGACGTATGATATTGGGTCGTTCATCAAATGGTTCTGCAGACGAACAGGAAAGAAGAAGCTCTGCAAAGCTGATTTAGAAGGACCAGCTTTCAACCTTGTTAAAGCCTTTCACAAGAACAGTGTCTTTCTTCAATATCAGATGGATGAATGCCATAAGCTGCTGACAAATAAAGTTGATTTGAGTAATCCTGAGGGTCATCAAATTCTGAGAAATATATATGAACCACTGCCCTTAGGAGGTCCACCAGGTCAGGTAACTATTCAACCACAATTCTTCTTCAATAAGGATCTGGAATATCTGCTGACAGGTGACAAAGAGCGAAAAATTGCCTTATCCATATCCAAGCTCAAAGCCGCTCGTTACCTAGACTTTGGCCTTGAAGAATTAGTTCCATCGTTGTGGGTTGAGAGTGAACGCGAATATGACATCAGTGCGGTCTATGGCATCACTCACTGGTGGTTTAGGAGGAAGGAATTCTATATCAACAAACACAGTGAGTCCTCTGATCGTGAAGCAGTCAGATCGCAGATGCGAATTCTCAGTGTGATCAGTGTCAAAGTGTTTGAAAAATATGGATACAACTACCTAAGAGAGATAATTCTTCGCCGAGCTGATTACCAAGAATACAAGATCTCGGAAAAGGATTTCAAAAATCTTCATCCAAATGATTTTGAAGATCTGTTCCTTCTCAATATTCAAGAAAAGCTCAACCATCTGCCCAAGACAGACAAGACTAGTCTTCACACGGCAGTCAACATGTGGATAAGAAACCTGGTGATCAGAAATCGTGTGGGAGACTTACAGCTCGGGATTGAAAGTTATCAAACAAAGATCAACCTTGAACGTCCTAATTGGGATGCAGCCGACTATTACTTCAAAGAAGACTATACGATCGTCCCTAAGCCAAGAGCAGTTGTCTACAGAGACAGAAATGATCAAAGAAAGCTGATGAGGCTGAATGAGCTTCACAAGTTTAGTGATGGGACGTTGACAAGAGTCATGGAAAAGCTGGACCAAATGGTTAAAGACTTTCATCTGTACGAGTACAATAAGGGCATGGAGACTAGGAAGTGGTCAGAGGATGACAAGAGAAGAAGCAAAGACTTCATCACAGCAATCGAGAAAAGACTACAGATCAGAAGGATCTATCGAAGTCTAGAAAGCTTTGTTGGAGGAAGAATAAGAGATATTGACTACAGGCTGATCAACAGAACAACGTGACGACATCGTCATTACAATCAAAAGGTCAATCTTATCTCTTATTATGAATAATATACCTTGTACATTAGTAGCTAGATAATCTCTTGATGATTAAGTGTAGGAGTAATTGATATCCCTCAACGATTGAGGGGGAGCAGTTATATGTTTCATACATGGCTTGTGAGTTAAGGACACACTTTTCTCCCAAATTTTATAACATATTTAAATCAATTGATATCCAAAATGTCAAAGGGTTTAAAATTTTTGATAAGGGGAGAAAATGTGATTAAAATATGTGTATAATAAAGAACAGTGATTATGAAGACTCATATACTCCGCCCAAACGTGCTAAACAATTTCGAATACCGAAGCACATTTTGAGGGGGAGCGTTTCTGAAAAATGTCAAAAACAATCGAGGTACTAAACGCTTTGATATTTATATCGTAAGTACCTTAATTGAATTTTCAATTGGTTTTATGGAAAGGAGAACTGTACCAAAAGACCGACCATGCATTTTACTTAATTGGAGTTATAAGGTTGGTAAGGTTAGGTACTATTCCCAATGATCCAGCCATAACCGGAGGGATCTACCAAGGGACAATCCACTAGTTAGTGTAGAAGTCCTTAGGTATGACATGTAAAAGGAGTAAAAGTGAGAATAAGGGAAAAGTGCCGACTGAGATGGAGCTAGTACTGGAATAAACCCAACAAGGCTCTAGTCATGAAGTCTCGGTAAGCACTGAAGGGGTTGAAGAATTAAAAAGAATTATAAAGATAAAGGGTGTAAAGAAAGAAGCCCTCCATTCACTTAGGCAGAAACCGGGTCAATTCATATGCTGCCAGAATCACTAAGATGATTGCTGACATTGAAGATCGACATCATGGACCTAGTGATGCAATGCACAACCCTCCCTAGCCACTCAGAATCTTTCAAAAGATTTCTGTTTCATTTCTCACGGAGACTAAACACGTTATCTATTGACTTTCTCACTCCGAGTTAGTTGATATTGAACAGGTGGCAGTCTGCTCCAGCCTCCGATTACTAAAACCAAAACGCACTATTGAGTCTAGAGCCAAGAGATCGTCAATTAATCTCGTTAGGACACATATCCAATTCTCTTGTCTTTCACACACTGTGGAAACAAGTCTATCCTAAGAGTCCTACGCATTATCCTTGTGATATTGCCAGAACATCCGAGTGAAACGATGGTTTTTCACAATGAAGATGGAAATCCTGCTAGAGCCAACATCAAACAAGCTCTAGGTAGGTGACTTATGCGATTCTACAAGAATCAAACTTGTGTCAACTGGAAAGAAACAATGGTGCGGTTCTGTGTGAATCAAACTTGTTCCAGTATAAGAATTGACGGTTATTTATCATTTGACAAACAATCAAAACTCTCGAAGTGTTACAAAAATTCTTTCATAAGAAACACTTAGACTGTCTTTTCAAATCAATTTTCTCTTTATTACTAACTGTTTCATTACAGGATATCTTAAAGATGGAGATGGAGATGGAAATTCCTAGTTCCGGAGATGTCAAGTAAATAACCGAATGCCAAGACACGACCTACACTTGTTATGATGTTATGAAAGACCTCATAAAGGTGTCAAAGCTTCCGCAAACTCTGATGTCACGTATTCATTCACAAGTGCACAAGATGGCAATACATTACAAGATGATGTAAGATTATGTTTGGGCGATGATCTCAAGAAAGCTCAAGATCACTGTCAAAGACAAGCGCAAGATGACTCAAAAGATTCCTATCACAAATGTACAAGAGATCAAGTGCCTACGAGCTAAAGACTGAAGTGATAAAAGTTTGGTATTTTCAGGGGTGACCTCCCTTAGGGGGAGATTGTTAGATATTAGAAAAAGACTCGGTCACCCCGTGTATTTTACTGTTTATTATAGCTCGTAGTTTAATAGTTAATAGTACGTTTTTTGGTTTTAAGTCGGGTACAAATACCCGGTATATTGTAAGAACTATATATAGCCTCTTCCAACTTTGGAAGAGGCAAGCTAGTTCATTATTTCATTTACAAAAGAAACACTTTCTCTCTCTAGACTATTCTCTCTCTAGTGTTTCTCTCTCTAGAAACTAGCCAGATCCAAGAATCGACCCCGTGTTATGATATAGGATATACCATAATTTGTTAAGTTTAATATAAAAACCATAGCTCTATTGTTTTCTCCCCCTTCTCCTTTGTGTCGTACAAAATCCTTCCCCCTAAGAACAAGGAAGACAAAAAATTTGATCCAAGAATTTTACAAAAATTGTGGTGTTAGGAGCAAGAATGTAAGCTAAGTAATGATCTAATCTTGTTATCCTTTTCAAATCATGTAACAATTATCATGGTGGATCATTAAGGTTTTTAAAACTTCTGTAATTAATGATGTTATAATCATGCTAGTGCGTTTAGGGTTCGATTAGGATCATATTGGTGTAAACGGTTAGGCTTAGATCGCGTTAATTTGTTAATTAGGGTTTGACAGATTTTAGGGCTGTGTTCAACTGATGATATCTCCATGATGGTAACATTTTTTGAGGTGTTTCTAGTGCCTAAATTGTAGTTCAGAGAGTTTACTTTTCAAAAAGTCCAGTCTCGAACGATTTTGAGTTCGGGAAGTTAGTCAAATGGTCGTTGCAAGAAAAGTTGTCAAAACAGTAAATACGGGTCAGATTTAAGTCCGAATTAGAGAGGTAAAACCCTTATTTAAAATTCGAATTAAGGTTAGTTAAAACACATAAGTTTTGTTCTATATGTCTATTAACATTCCTCAAAGTTTTAGTATCTGGTTAGTTGTCTAAGTATGGTTAGTAAGGTCAAACATTTTAGTGCGCGTTCCGATCCGAATTTGAGTAATTAAAAAGTTAGAGTTTGTTTGGGGCATTTAAGTATGGGAATAAATTAGTGGAAAAATAAGATAGATAGTAAACTCATAGAAGTTTATGGGTGATTTTATTAGGAATTTATGAGGGTCAGTAGGTATGGTTTGGAAAATTAGAAAGTGTCACTAAAATTTTGCGTTTTCGGGTAAAATGTTGTTAAGTAGGTTTATGAGTAAATGAAAGGGTCAAAGTTGGACATGGTGTCAGGGTGACCCATGAAGGTATGTAAACCCCTTAGACATCCATCATATAATTGTTACATGGACTTAAGCATTTGGCTTAGTCGCGTGTAACACGTTTATATTGTATTGTGTAGTTTTGTGCTAGGAAATTTGGGAAGCTGCATTGAGCATCAAGTGAGTTTCATAGTCCCTCTTTTTATATTGTTTTTAAATTGGGATGGAAATAATGCAAATGATTTTGAAATGTTTTAATTGCTGTGATTAAGTGTTTTAATTGAGCGTGGACATTGTATGACTATTATATGACCTTGTGTTACATGTTGGTTGTGAATTTCTTGCATGTATTGTGTTTGGCATGTCAAGGATTGTGATTTACTTGCATGTACTGTATTTGGCATGTCAAGGATTGTGATTTACTTGCATGTACTGTGTTTGGCATGTCAAGTGTTTGATTGGATCAGAGAGGTACGCCTACCCAGCATATGATTTTGTTGATTTGATATGATGATTGGATTGCATGTTAGCATAAGTTCATGATAGTTCACATTTGTCCTACCTTGCTTTTATTAATCACAGTAATTGATTGAAAGTTTGAATTGTGCGTCGTAAACCTATGACTCTCACCAACCTTTGTGTTGACGTTTTTAAGCATCATTTTCAGGTCAGCATCATGAGGATCTTAAGAATAAGAGGATTGGCTAGAGAGACCATAGGCTGCTTGCGGAGTTTAAATCTCCTAGTTTATTTCTTGCATGAATGAATATTGAATGTTTTTTAGTTGGATTGCTTAGGTTTATTTTGGATGTTTTGCATGTCTTGGTATTGATGTGAACCCCTTTTGATTCAATACAAGACGCCAGTTATCTTTTATGTTTGTTTGGGTATTTTCATGACACCTCGTGTCTATACCTTGGTTTCTTTTATGGATTGTAGTTCTCTATATAGACACCATTGTGTTGTGATGATATCCATTCTCGTCACGCCTCACGTTTCTGCCTTGGCGGGGTGTGATACCTTTGAACCAACATTTATACTTACATAAACTAATGAACTCACCAACTTTATGTTGAAACTTTTAAGCATGTATTTCTTAGGTGAATAGGGTGCTTGACATAACTGATGTGCATTGGAGTCCAAACTTTACAAGATTACTTTTCAAACGACACATTTAGAGGTCATTCTCTCATATCTTGTGCAATGGTATTATGAAGTAACGCTCCCGGACCCTTATTCCACTGCGACCCAATTTGGGGGTGTTACACATGTATACTCATTCATGGTTAACCCATGTAATGGAAGGGAGATGTGGCCAGTAGTTAAGTATAGAACAATCATAATACCACCTTTGTACAAACCCCAAGTTAGCAGGCCACCAAAGAAGAGGAAGAAGTCAAATGATGAGATTGCAAGTCAAAGTGCTTCATCAGGCAAGCTTTCTAGGAAGGGCAAGTCAATCAAGTGTGGTAAATATGGCAATGTGGGTCATAACAAGAAAGGCTGCAGGGGTCAAGGTGGTGCAAGTCAAGCTGGTGCAAGGAAGGTATCTGGCCAAGCTGTTGGTGCAAGGAAGGCCTCAAGTCAATCTGGTGGTTCTAGTCAAGCTGGTGCAAGGAAGGTCTTTGGTCAAGCTACTGGTGCAAGGAAGGCCTCAAGTCAATCTGGTAGTTCTAGTCAACCTAGTGCATCACAAAGCACAGCAACTGGTGCAAGGAGTGCCTCAAGTCAAGCTGCTGGTGCTAGTCAACCTAGTGCATCACCAAGCATAGCAAACCAAGGACCAACTCAACATAGTGCAAGACCAATGCAAGGTTTTCAAGCACCAAGAGCAGCTCCAACTTCTGGATCACAAAGAAAGACCAAGAAACTTGTAGATCTTTGAACAATACGAATTATGTTAACTTTCATGTAATTTGAATTATAACTCTAGTTGTGATGTAATAACTCTATGTTTGGTCGACTCTGCATTAGAAGTATTCTGTTTGGTTAACTCTATGTTTGGTTAAAAGTATTATGTAATTTGAATTCTGCATTACAAGTATTAACTCTATGTTTGGTTAATCAGTTTGCTGAGTTTGACCTTCTAAAGTCAACTATTGTTAAGGTCAAATAAGCTCATTGCTTTTGGTCATATTGCTATGTTTGACCTTATTAAGTCAAGTGACATTAAGAGTATGTTTTTTGGTGCTTGTTTAGAGTGTACATTGTGTTGCTATTGTTACTGACTTTGACATTTTAAAGTCAATCAGGGTTCTTACAACAAATACAACAAAACCAAATGATAAACAAATACAACAAAACCAAATGCTAAATAAAACAAACAATGTATATAAAAGTTACCAATTTACATTACTCCAATACCAAAACCATTGGTTCTTACATAAATAACATCAGACAACAACACACAAGATCATCTAAGATCATAGACATAAACCTATATCATCAAACTACAACTTCCATCAAAGTACAACAAAAGAGAACCACTAAACAACCACCAGACCTAAGATAAAAGTAGGAAAAAGGCAAATGCCAACCACCTAAAAATCAAATACTTCTTCAAGTTCCTGTTTGCTTGCACAAGCACCATCATGTCAGCTTCCATCCTATTCCTCACCCTTAGCAACCCCGATATTATCATCATAGCTCTTTGACACATGGGGGGGAGGGGTCCACTCAGTCAAAATAAATGCAACGTTCACCATCGATCTGCGGGCATGCAAGGAACCTGCGACCTGGATTAGTATCGGTCCATGATGTTCGGGTTACTGCATGATGCCCACAAAAACATAAGGCCATTGATCTTAAGGGTTAGTTTTGGATTAGGTGAATTGGGAATTAAGCGACGTATCGAGGGAGTTATAAGGCGTGGAATTTGGCGGGAGATGTTATGAGGGAGTTATAGGGTAACACTGTTAGCCCTTTAGGTGCAGACAGTGGTGAAGGGATGAATTTACCCCTAACGAAACAAAAAGTTAACGAAATTTAGACAGTGTTAGGGTCAAAGGACCGGTCAACCCATTTGGGTCGACCATAGGGACGTTCAGTGTAATTATCGAGGCAATAGGACGAAACATGCAATTTGCGTATAAGCACAAGGACGATCTTTGTAATTAACTCTTAAAATAACTCGCAAGCCAAGCTTAAACTTTACAAATAAAATCAAAACGGGTCAAGCTCGAGCCTTTCTTACATTAATTGAACACGAGCTTGATTCCGTCGAGCTCAAACTCCACTAAGGTCCATTATTGTCCGAAAATCATACTGGACCGAAAACCGATTTGGTACAAAATAAGGGACCGATGACCGGACCGAAATGTTCGGTCCATGTAGGGGGTCGGTCCGGTCCGGTTCGGTTCTACGTTCCGGTCCGGTCCAACAAAGCATAATGGCCGATTTTGCTTAAGACCGAACCATACCGAATATGAGAGAAAGGACGGAGTGCGGACCAGGTCGGTCCGCTCCAATCAGTCCGGTTCCTCGGTTTGATCCAGTTTTATTCTATTATGCTCGGTTATAATCGACTTTAAACTCTACTAAACTAATTTCCGTATATCATTTCTAACACTCCATACACGCTTAAATATAAAAGGAAAATCACATAAAAAGGTACTCATCGTAGGTCAAATTTCAATTAAAGGTACGGGTATTTTTCTTCTAAATTTAAGGTATTTAACTTATCATACCGTGCAATTTAAAGATATTTTTACATGCTAGTTTGGTAACATGTCACCTCTTTTTTATATAAAAGTTTTGTGTTTTTATTTAGTCTAAATATATCAAAAACCTTTATAAAAATGCGTCCTTTTTATATAAGATTCTAAAAAGTATTTTTTTTGTCATAAGTTCTTCAAGATTTTTAGTCACGTTTTACTATTAAAAAAATCAATTTTGTGTTTTTATTTAGTCTAAATATATCAAAACCTCTATAAAAATCATCCTTTTTATACAAGATTTTAAAAGGTATTTCTTTTTGTCATAATTTTTTGAAGATTTTTTGCCACGTTTTACTTTTTAAGAAAAATCAAAAACTTGTTCTGTCATTTCCAATTTATAAATCTGTTTTGTTTTATTTTTATAAAAAATAGTAAAAAACATCAAAAACATATATTTTTTAATTTTCTGATAGCTCTTCAATAGTGTTTTTACTTGGGTAAAATGTTTTAAATTTTTTGAAATTCGTTTGGTAATTTATTTTAATTTAAAGTCTGTCTTAGTCATTAAATTAGTTAAAGAAATTTAATTTGTTTAAATTTTTTGTTTTATTTTCTAAAATTAGTATTGGTTAAGATTACGTTTAGGGGTGAGCAGAAAAACCGAAAAAACTGAAATCAAAACGAAAACCGTAAAAAGCCGAACCGAAATAACCAATTGAAACTAGAAACCGATGATTCGGTTTTTAGTTTTTCAAAAACCGAAAAATTCGGTTTGGTTTCAATTTTCGTCCAAAACCAAACCGAACCAGTTTTATTATATAATAATATATTATCAATATAAGTAAATAACTAAATAAATCAAATTTATAACTTCATATTCATTTATGGGTGAAATTATAATATATATTTATCTTAACGTTTATATGTGTGCGTGTCTCATCGATATGTGTATAATTGTAGAAATTTGAAATAAATTAGGCTTAGATTGAAAAAAAGGTAAAGAAGAAAAATATATTTTCTACGTAAAACAAGTTGTTGGTATAAACGGTTAAAACCGAAAAACAAAACCGAAACCGAAACCGATAATAAACCAAAATAATCGAACCGTCAAAAACCGGACGGTTTCGGTTTTTGAATTTATAAAAAGCGAATATTTTGGTTCGGTTTCGGTTTTAGCCAAAAACTAACTCAAACCGAACCGTGCACACCTCTAATTAAGTTTGTGTGTGAATTTCATATTTTAATTCGTATTGATGTATTGTGACAAAAAATTTAAAGAGTGTTACCCATCACGAATGACGGGTATATAAAATGCCTACTTTTATAGGTTTCATATCCATTCCTAATAAAAAAAAATCATAAACAAACAATTTTAACACACGATTAGTGTATAACATCAAAAGAAAAAAAAGACTAGTATAAAGTAAACCCAGCCATCAAACAAACCCTAAACCTCAACAAACACATTCTACACATTCCTTGACCAACAAGCTACTACCAATCAATCAACCATGGTGAAGGTACGGATGAACACCGCTGACGTGGCAGCCGAGGTCAAATGCTTACGTCGCTTAATCGGAATGCGTTGTTCTAACGTCTACGATCTTTCGCCTAAGGTCAATTCAAACCCTAATAATTTTTATTCATTTATGTGTTTGTTTTTTATAAAAAATATTGATAATAAGATGAATGAATTGCAGACGTATGTATTTAAATTGATGAATAGCAGTGGAGTAACTGAATCTGGTGAGAGTGAGAAGGTTTTGTTGCTCATGGAGAGCGGTGTTCGCTTGCATACCACCGATTACATTCGGTCCGTCTTTTTTCTAACTAATTACATTCCGTAACGTTTATTTCTGCTTTTTTAATGGACTTGTATTAATACTACGGGGCTATGTTTGGCGAAACTAGTACTAGTTTTTTGTGTTTTGTAACTTAGTTGTAGGTAAGGAGCATTGGGCGTGTTTGGCTTAGCTTATCGTAATTAATAAGGCAAAATGACAAAAAAAGTACATGAATATTAAATTGTATCAATCATTAAATGAGGGTATAAAAATCTTTTTTTATAAAGAATCCTTATATAAGCCCACCCCTCCTCAAATAAGCCAGAAAGTTTGGGCTTATCAAAACCCCCTTTATATAAGCTCATAAGCCCACTCATGTAAGCTTAGCCAAACACTTAGTTTAGGTTCATTTAACACGTATATAAGCTAATAAGCCCATCATATACGCTTAGCCAAACACCCGCTAAGAGTGTTTAGTGGTCAGCGTTAGCGTTTTGAATTAAAAGCTCAAGAGCGTTAATCTTTTTTAAACACTACTTTACGAATGCTAGTTGATGAAGAATTTAGCGTTAGCGTTTAGATTTTTAGTCATTTTACACGTTATAATTTCATATACAACTACCTAAATAAACACTTAGATAATTTTGCCAAACATTTAGTGTTTCGAATAGGAGCGTTTAAACGAAATGAAAAAGCTAAACCTTCATTGCCTAAAAAGCGTTATATTCTAAACGCCCCAAAATTTTGTAGCCAAACACAACCTAGATGCACAAAGTTGCATATGCATAAACGGTTTGGGGTGGCAGTTTTCTATCAGACACGAAAATGAACGGGTTGGATGTAAACGCACATAATCTGTTTATTAAATAAGTTGTGTTAGGGTTAGTGGTGGGTTAAATGATTGGCAGAATGATAATAGGTTGAATTGGTAACATGGGCTACTAGGCAGCTGAATGAGTGGTATGATCTAATGCGTTGAATCATCTAGGATGTGCAACTAAGCACAATTTGAAACCAGAAGTGATGGGATTAAATATGTGTTTGTGTGCAAATTAGTTTGTGAATAAGAACCGGCGAGCATATTCAATCCTATCTTATATTCGAAACCTTTTGAAACTGTAATTCAAATCTTCTTTAGTAAGGGGGTGTTTGGATTAGCTTAAATTTATGGTTTATGGGCTTATTTGATTTTGGAAAGCTCATATGTCTACTTTTTCCAGCTTATGAGCTTTACAAGTTGAGCTTGTGGACTTGCATAAGCCATAGGCCGGAAAGGGTGAGCTTACTTTTCCCAAGTTAGATGACCCCATAAGCTCGAAATATAAGCTAATACAAACATCCCATAAGTCAACAGATTCAACTAGCTATATTTTATGCTTTTTTATTTTCGAACATGTGAATAAATTTATTCATAATGGATTGATTTGAAGTAGTTTTCTTCACTAGGGTTGGGCTATTTATATGAGATTTGGTTTGTCATGAATTTATATGAGATTTGGTTTGTCAACACCCGTGTTTTCAATTAGTTACCATAGATACCAGCTTATATATTCACAGGGTATCAATCTCTAGCTGTAGTTGTGAGTAAATATTACTTAAAGTAAATGTGGATGGCCTGTATATATCTGCATGTGGGATAGACACCCAGTATTGGTATTTGGTATGTAGATTGAAATGTCTAACGCGAGTGGCTTCTAGAAATCATGAATTTAGATTTTAACTGGTTTGTACGTAATGTAAAGTCTTCTCTGAACTTTTCTGCAGCTTCATTTACTATAGTGACCTGTATTAATATCTTGGCCACATACTTTAAAGATAAAGAGTAGGATGCGTATAACTGACAACAAGTGCATAATTGATAACGAATTGATTTAAGCTAGCTCAGAGAAGGAGATGTATATGTTTGTGTGTGTATAAGAGATTTATAAACTGTAGTTGGATAAGTCGTTAGAATAAATTATCCAAAGCGTATATTTGGTTTCTTTGATATTTACAGGGATAAAAGTAATACTCCTTCTGGGTTCACTCTCAAATTACGGAAACACATAAGAACAAGACGGCTTGAGGATGTAAGGCAGCTTGGATATGATCGGGTAAATCTTGGTTCACGTTCTTATTTGGAATTCATGATAATTTAATTATGGTTTTGTCAAGTTTGTAATCAAGTGTAACTTTTTCCTCTGAGCAGATAATTCTCTTTCAATTTGGGGTCGGTGCTAATGCGTACTACATTATATTGGAGTTATATGCACAAGGGAACATTATCCTTACCGATCCAGACTTTATGGTTTTGACTCTTCTGCGGTCACACAGGTTCAAATTCTATAATAATGTGTTTTTATTCTTTGTCTTGCTATTGCTTTATATCAACAGTCTACATGTCTTTAGATTCTTTGTTATTGCAATAGTTTGTCAAAACCACTTAAAAAAAAATTGTTTGTCAAAACTTGAAGGTTGTGTGATTAAGCATCTACCATTTGGCTACTTTTCTTATTGATCCACATCCAATTTTTTTAGGCTTGTGCCTCTTTCTAGATTATAACACTAAGTCACTAAACTTGATTCAGGGATGATGATAAAGGACTTGCAATTATGGCTCGCCATCATTATCCAGTTGAAATGTGTAGAGTCTTTGAACGGACTGATGGTGCAAAGTTACAAGCAACTCTTACATCCTTCAACAATCAAGAAAATGAACACGTGGAAGATGGCGCAGCTGGAAATGAAACACCTGCTGCACCACAAGCAAAGAAGGGCAAAGGCAAAGCTGTGAAGCCCAATGATACGAGTAAAAAGAAGGATAGTGTCCCTGCTAAGCAAGCTACATTGAAGGTTGTTCTTGGGGAGGCCTTAGGTTATGGACCGGCACTATCAGAACATATTATATTGGATGCTGGTTTAACTCCAAACTTGAAAGTTTCTAAGGACCTGAAATTGGAGGATAGTAGCATTCAGGCTCTTTCTGAAGGTGTAAAGAGGTTCGAGGACTGGCTGGAGGATGTTATATCAGGTACCAAAGTTCCAGAAGGATACATCTTAATGCAGCAGAAGAAAATTGGGAAGGATCAAGTCCCTGTTGAATCATCTGTTACCGATCAGGTTACATTTTTTTGTCTTCAAGCATTGTTTATAATAACTTTATCAAATAAATAGCTACTAACAACTATTATACTATAATTTTGTTTGTGGTACATCTGTGAAATCTTGTTTCCACGACTTTCTTTGAACTATAAAGAATTAATGGCAGATTTAATTGATAAGTGTATAGTGATGTTTCATTAGAATGGTAGGGGTGTCGATAACCTAGTGATGCGAAATGCAAGTCTATTGCTATCTATAGGTTTATCTTTAGTGTAAAAATAAACTCATGCTTCATAGCCTTATCTTTTTTAAAATTGGCTTTATATCAATTTTATTTTATTTTTTTGTTATGTGTTGTCTTACAAATAATCAGCCATTTCAGTGATCCTGATCCTCTCTTTCAGTTTTACAACCTTCTCTGTGTTTGAACACATTTTAGATGCATGATAGAAGTCTAAACATCAATAATGTACTATTTTTTTTTTGGTAATAACGCGAGCTTTCGTCTACATTTAGTCTTGACATGCTTTGTACCTTTGATCTACTTTTGCAGATTTATGATGAGTTCTGCCCGTTACTGTTAAAACAGTTCAGCTCGAGGGTGAACGTGAAATTTGATACGTTTGATGCCGCATTGGATGAATTCTATAGTAAAATTGAGAGCCAGCGATCTGAAGTACAACAACAAGCAAAAGAGAGTAATGCAATGCAGAAGCTTTCTAAAATTCGCAATGATCAGGTCTTTAGATTCTCTTATCATCCTCCTCTCTTGCTTTCCTGTTGTCTTTATAAATTGCTGGCACCAAGCTTCTATTTTGAATGTAAAAGCTTGGAATTGGTTTTCATGCGAGGGACATTTTCCCAGTTTTTATAAGTCTACATTCGTTTGCATCCTTTGGATGAGATGATGAGGTTATGAATCCTTTTACTGTTGGCTGATGATGAGTTTATGAATCCATTTTCTGTTTGTTGTGTCTAGCTATGTTATAAAGTCCAACCATGTAATATTTAAATCTGTTTGATTTGTTGAATAATAAGTTGAAAGTTTCTTCTTGCTACAAAAAGGATGAGGGATAAAAGAAAGCAGTAGTGGTGCCAAAAGTCTATGGTGTACTCTTTTTAACCTATGCTCGATACTAAAAGATTAAGCTCTATTCTGAGTTACAAAGTTCAGAGAGGCATGATATAACCTTAAACCAACCAATTTTATAACCTTTTCACAGTCAGTTAAGCATATAGCAACAGGCTAACAGTGAAGGCAATATTACATGTAGGATATGTAGCTGTTAATAAAAAATCGTCATTTCTGTTCAGCTTATTTAAAGTTTGTGTTACAGGAGAACAGAGTGCAAATACTGAAGAAAGAAGTAGACCGGTCTGTTACAATGGCAGAACTTATAGAATACAATTTGGAAGATGTGGATGCAGCTATCATGGCTGTTCGAGTAGCTCTTGCTAGTGGTATGAGTTGGGATGATTTAACTCGCATGGTGAAAGAGGAGAAGAAATCTGGAAATCCTGTTGCAGGTCTTATTGACAAACTACATCTTGAAAAAAATTCCATGAGTCTTCTTTTGAGTAACAATCTTGATGAAATGGATGATGATGAAATTACTCAACCCGTTGAAAAGGTGTTTTACTTGGACTTCTTATCATCCATTTTTTTAATCCGCGCGTACCTGTGGTAGTTTAGTCACCACTATCTAACTATTGAGAAGTTTCAAAAGAAGAATGATGGGTTTTCATATGACTCCTTATTTACGTCCGTTGGAGATATATATGCATTGTTTAACATTTCATTTCCTATTTCTTATTACTTTGCATCTTTTGTTTTCAATATCATTATACTCAACTCCTAAGCTAAGATTGTAAGTGCATGTTATTCTTTTTATAGGTAGTAGTTGATATAGCACTCTCTGCTCATGCCAATGCTCGATGGTGGTATGAACAAAAGAAGAAACAGGAGAGCAAACAAGAAAAGACCGTTACAGCTCATGCAAAGGCCTTTAAGGCCGCTGAAAAAAAGACTCGCCAGCAACTCTCTAAGGTAATTCCACATTAAGCTTTTAGTTGAATGCATACGTAATACACCAGCCATGTCTCACTATTTAGGTTTTGTCATTTATGGACAGCTTGAATGTTTCAATGCTGGAAATACTAAGTATGCTTTGGTCATATTTTCAGGAAAAAACTGTTGCATCCATTTCACATATACGAAAAGTGCACTGGTTTGAAAAGTTCAATTGGTTTATCAGCAGTGAAAATTATTTGGTTATCAGTGGACGGGATGCTCAACAAAACGAGATGATAGTCAAGCGTTACATGTCAAAAGGAGATCTGTGAGTGCATACTGCTAATTGTAACTTTTAACTGGGTGCACCTTAGTGCTTTACTGTTTGTCCTTTATGTCATTTACAGTTTTGAGCGTTTATTGGACAATAACTAGATTTAATAACTGCAACACATAATGTCGCGACCCTCCTCTAGATAGAAATATCTTGCTTCTTTTTTTGTAAATGATCCGAAAGAATAAGCAGTGGCTTTGCCAGATAGAATTACCTTGCTTGTTGCGTTAAATCTGCATCATAACATGCGATTGTTTTAGATAAAATGTAACATTGGTTTAAGTTCTTGACCGCTTGTAATGCTGTAAAGTTATTCGCTTGTACACGTAGCCAGTATGTTGGGGTTTTTGTTTTGACAGAATGATTGGCACTTTAAAGCCATACTTCTATATTTTATTCCAGTAGATAAATTGCTCCTTTTTTTGAATTTTAGGTTGTCATATCCCCATAAATGTGTCATGAATCATTACTCAGGACAAGACAGTAATATGGGTAGAATATATGAATGACGCCCCACATCTTTTAGTTTGTATGATGTTCTTAGGAGCTTAGTTTTTTATTTTTCAAGCTTACAGTTCGGCATCATTCCATTTGTTCTGCTTGATGATTGTAGTGAAATGCAATTAAATATATCAAGCCTCTCTTCTGGGGTTATTTGTTGGATGCATTTTCTTTCAGCTCTCACTATTGGTAGTGTTACCTATGCTATCTGGTGATAATTTTCACTGTGAAATAATGGGTTGATGACGAACAGGTATGTCCATGCAGAACTACATGGAGCTTCTAGTACGGTGATTAAGAATCACAAGCCTGATAGCCCTGTACCCCCTCTTACACTGAATCAAGCAGGATCTTTCACTGTAAGTCGGTATTGATTTCTTCTTCACTATTGTTATTGTTAATATGGTATTGATTTCTTCTTCACTATTGTTATTGTTAATATGGATCTCTTAATCTTGTTACTAATGCTACTGTGCAGGTGTGTCACAGCCAAGCATGGAACTCAAAGATTGTTACTAGCGCATGGTGGGTATATCCTCAGCAGGTGAGCAAAACCGCTCCTACTGGGGAATATCTTACTGTTGGTAGTTTCATGATCAGAGGTAAGAAAAACTTTCTTCCTCCCCATCCTCTAATAATGGGATTCGGGATATTATTCCGCTTGGATGAGACTTCGTTAGGGTCACATCTCAATGAAAGGAGAGTAAGGGGTGAAGAGGAAGAAGGATTTATTGAATCTCAAGACACCGAGACCTTTAAGGAGTTGTCTGATTCTGATTCTGAGAAGGAAGAACCAGATACAAAGTCCCCAGAAAACGTTTTGGATTCATCAGCAGATAACCAAAAACCAGAAAAGTTATCCTCTGAAGCCGGCACCACTCATGAAGTTAGCTCCTCTGATATTATCAATTCAAGACAAGTTTCTGTTGTTGAAGAGGAGGCTACTCAGAGTGGCAATGTTGATAATGGATTGGAGACATCTGCTGCAACTGAACTTGAGGATCTCCTGGATAGAGCTCTTGAGCTTGGACCAGCTGCTAAAAAGTATGGCCTTCATGCTGCTTCTTCACAAGCAGCAGATGAATATGAGGATAATAACAACGAGGAGGAAAAAAAAGGAACAATAGCGAGGGAGAAACCTTATATTTCTAAAGCTGAAAGAAAAAAGCTCAAGAAAGGCCAAACTCAAGGTGAAGTCGGAGATGCTGGTCAGGTGAAAGAAAATGTCGTGGAAAAGAAGAAGGTTAAAGTGGTGGAACCAAAAGATGCTCAGAGCTCAAAGGTTGAAGGTGGGGGAAAAGTCAGCCGTGGCCAGAAGAGTAAACTTAAGAAGATGAAAGAAAAATATGCTGATCAAGATGAAGAAGAAAGGAAAATTCGAATGACTTTACTTGCGGTAAGTATTCTTGAAATGCATTGTATGAACCTTTTTAAAATAAATTTTACTTCATCTGTCTTTATTTTTTAAAGGCTTTTAACTTGTGAGTCCATTTTAGTGTCTTTGCATGCTTAAGGTGCCCCCGTTTTTCTTTATATTTAAAATTCCCTGGCTGACGCCATTGATTTGGATTGTAATAAGTATGTACTTACTATCTTAATGGTTGCAGTCTGCTGGCAGACCTAAAGTGATTGAAGAAGAGCCTCAAAGCGAAGTAGTAACTGCTGGTGACGATTTAAAATCTGTTGCCGGTGGTACGTATCACCTCTTTTTATAACATATCACCTCTTTTTATAAAATTCCTCATATTTCATGCTACTCCTTTCACCGTTTTTGCTTACCCTCAGATAGACCTGCTAGTATACTATTTGGCTGTCTTAAACTAATTTGTCGATTTTGTACGCAGGTATTGCTGCTCCAAAAAGGTGTTACAAATGTAAAAAGGAGGGGCATCTGGCTAAAGATTGTCAAGAACGTGCAGATGAAGCTGGGCAGGAGCGTGCTAATGGCAGGCGTGGAGATGATGATACACTTAATGATGCTGATAAGATAGCAATGGAAGAAGATGATATAAAGGAAATTGGTGAAGATGAGAAAGAGAAATTAACAGATGTGGATTATCTGACAGGGAATCCTCTTCCAAATGACATCCTATTGTATGCGGTGCCTGTCTGTGCTCCTTATACTGCCTTACAATCATATAAATATCGTGTCAAGATAATCCCTGGAACAACAAAGAAAGGAAAAGGTACTCTCTTCACTTGTTCCGAATTTTAATAAATAAGTAGCCTTCAGCCTAATATAAGCTTTATATTACAAAAGAATGTACACGTTAGAAAACACAAAATTTATGATAAATTGGAAACAAATTGATAGGATCAAATCTCTAAATAAAGAAATGGACTCAATGTACACGTTAGAAAACACAAAATTTATGATATATTGGAAACAAAATGATAGGATCAAATCTCTAAATAAAGAATGGACTCTGCTTCTGTATTTCGTATGACATTATTTTCTGTTTGTGTTTGTAGCTGCAAAAATGGCTATGAATTTGTTTGGTCACATGTCGGAAGCATCTCAAAGGGAAAAAGAGTTGATGAAGGCATGTACAGACCCTGAGCTTATGGCTGCAATACTTGGAAACGTCAAAATCTCTGCCGCTGGTCTTAGTCAACTGAAGCAGAAGCAAAAGAAAGGAAAGAAAGCCGCTAGCAAACAAACCTAAGAAGTTTCATCTTTGTTTGTGTCGTTCTTTTTAATCCTTGTTACTGTAAATGCGAGTCGGAGTGTAAAAATACGGAATTTAGCACACGAGTTATACAATTTTTGGGAAGCAAGCTCTTTGCAGATAGTCATGAAGGGGAATTAAGAAACACAGAACGCACTTTATGACACATTCTAGTGCTTGGCTTTCTTAATGAAATCACTATAATTGCAGAAATCAACTTTCAGAATTACATTGGTATTGTAGAAATTGAGGCAAAGAGTGTTGGTTTCATTTTTAAGTTTTGCAGTTACTATATGGTCTTTCTGAAAGCTTTAAGCTAAGACAACAGTCACAAAGGTTATGACTTTGACTATATGATTTGCCTCGTGTTATCAGTGGCTTCACTTGTATGCCCCTGCATTCAGCTGGTTTTGATGGGTTATTGATATCAATCAGAGTTGAGTAAAGTTTCTTGTACTTGGTGAACCATGTATTTCGTGTTGCCATGTCTCACGAATGTGGCATGTCATGAGCTTAGGCTGCATGTATCCATCGTGAGGATGGAATCGTGAGGCTTCAGTGAGCCAAAGCTCACGCTTGATGCCCACTAACACCCCCATACGTCACGTGTAAGGATAGACAAAAAAGGCTCACCATCCAGACAAAAAAAGGCTCACGATAGTGAGTTACATTTCGGGCGATGTGTAGTTATGGGCCCCTTTATACATTTGTTTATTAGAAAAAAAAACTTTCACCACTGTCATTTTATTTTACCTCTTAAACTTTAACATTTTTAAACACAAACTTCTCTTTTATATATCATTTACCAAAAATATTAATGGCGTGTTCGGTTCCATATACCGTTGATGAAATCAAAGCTATGGTTCAGAAACAAATTGAGGAGGATAAAGTTTGTCAGCTAGCGATTATGAATTTAACCGTCGAATATGACAATGCAAGCACAACTAAAGATGATATGCGGAAAGCATACGAGGAATGCAATGACATTCCACAAGAGAAACGTGCTTTGATCGACACTTTTTTGAATGAAGAATCTGATAAAGATTACAAGATGCATAACGCTTTGTTTAGAAAGACGGCAAAATTAGAACAACAAATCAATAATAAAATTGTTTGGATGCAAGTAAAAAACAAATAGGCGAACCATTGTGTTTTAGTTTTTGTATTGTTTTTTAAATGAAATGAATTCCGCATTGTGTTTAAATTTTCGTATTGTAAATTTTATTTTTATTTAAATGAATGAATTCCGTATTGTGTTTAATATTTCGTATTGCTAACGGATGCATATCCTAACGGATAGTTTTCCCTCTATAATGGGTTTTTCAATTTAATTTAAAACACTCACATTTTATTCAAATAAAAGTAAAATTACAGCACATATAAAAGAAATACGACATTCAAATGAAAATACAATACATAAAAAAAGAAATACGATATTCAAATAAAAATACAGATTAAGATACAGAAACAACTTCTATTTGTTTTCTTGGTGCATCTAATGAATTTTGTGACTGATATTATTTTGTAATTTTTTGCACACTTTTCCACAACTTGTATTCAACCTCGAGATCTTTCATTGATCTGTCGTGCAAAAAATTTTCGATCACAACATGTCTTCTTGCGGAATGTCTTTGCATTTCGCATATTGTTCCTTCAAAGCTTGTTTTGCATGGCATGCTTCGTTTCGTTAAACAACTTGGTTACGGCGATGATAGCTTGCTGACGAGCGACATCGTCTGTATCACATTGTTTTTGAACATACTCTTTGATTTCTTCGACGATATGTGGGAGAGAACAAACCCTGTTTTGAAAATGTATGTGAAAGTTGTGTGTGAAAGTTGGGTGAAAATGTATGTGAAAGTTGGGTATTTATAGGTGAAAAGTGAAGGTTTTAAAATTTGTAGACATTGAGGTATTTTTATTAAATTCTGTAGCCGTTAAATTTTATATAAAAAAGTTTTAGTTTTTTAAAAACAAAAAGGTTTTGGTTTTAATAAAAAAAATGGTTTGTCTGGTGTGGGGTTTTGTGATTGATAATAATGAATTGTAAGAGAGAGTGAGGGTAAAAAGTAGGAGAGGGAAAACTGATGTAACGCTGAAGAGAGGTGTTTTTAGTGGTGACGGATAAAATCAGCCTTACAAGCTCTCTTGCATTATGTTTGACAAATGGTAGATACATCGATTTATGTTTGCCCGATCCATTCAACTTTATACTTGTAATGAAAATTCATCCAGTCAAGGTTGTATTTATGCAGACACAATAAATGATTATGATTTCTAGTATTTGTCATTTGTTTCATTGTATTCATGTGGGTCTAAACAGGTTGAATTAACTTGAAAATTCTGGCTATAGTTTAAATTTGCTTTCATAAATAAGGGAGGTGATTTGTACACATAATTTTTTTTCCATCCACCATTAAATATGCATTTGGCTGTTGTATTGTCTGCATTAGCGGGTGTACATTTTTGGTAGATAGCAAAAACATTGTGTGTACAAATCACCTCCCCATAAATAAGTAATATGGTTCGTATTACAACTACAATGATTCTTTCAGGTAATGCTTAATTTAGATATTGAATATAGGAGATGCTTGAAACAACATGACTACCAAAGGACCCAAGTTGGTCTTACAAGGGGCCTACTATTTTGTATTTGAGACTGATATGATTCTATAGACCTCAATGAAGAGATGGTATGGAATCTTGAGTAATAAGATGGATTCTCAAAAATAAGAACAAGAATTGGACTTTAAGACTCCATTTATGAATTAGATTTAATCAGTTACACGTGAGTGAGAGAAAATTACAAGAGGGAAATGTATTTTACAAAAGCTACAAATGAAATAGAAAGACAAAGTATCTAAAGGGAAAGAGTTTGGGCGGGAAAATCTGTTTAGGAGATGACAAGTGCAAGTCACATGCTCATCTATTTTATCACATATCAATCCATTCCTCTTGAAATGACGCTTGCCCTCAAGCATCTAAGAAAAAAATAATGAGTGAAGCTCTTCATCAGGTCTTCGATCCACTCCCACAAAACCATTTAATGAACTTAGTTGTGCATATCTTCATTCCAACAGAACACGAAGCCTACACGTGACTCGTTCCTTCTTTTTCTTTTTTCCTCTTTGGCCATTTCCACATGTCAAACTTCCACTTCTTAAGCTTAACTCTACATTGTGTGCCATCTATTTTTTTCTTGTAGGCCATTTCAACATATCAAACTTTACATAACCAAAACTAACTCCATTCTTCAAGAATTTAAAATGGCCAAACATAGACTTAACGTCTAAATGACTTAATTTCCCTTTAAGCACATCAAACTGTGTATCCAATTTCAAGCCACATCTTGAGACTAATAATCCAATCCTTGACTAACCATATTTATGAAGCCTTTAGTTTCCTTTTCTAAGGATGTGTTTGTTTCATCAAGATGTTTTGGGTCTGAGTCTGACTACCACATCTTACTGGTAAGAGGTGGACATAAAGTCTGAATCTGAATGAAATAATGTTGTTTGTTTTTTTATAATTGTCTGAATGGTTTTAAGTGTTCGTTTTTTAATATATATTATCAATAAGCGTGTTACGGATAACAATCTTTCACGGTTTCACATGACTAGCTCGACAGGTAATTAATATCCAACCCGATATTAATTTGTAATTCAAATTATATAAAATAGGGGTCGTGAGTTTGACGGTTAGGTTATCATGTTGTTTCTGTTTAATTCGGTTCATTTAGATTCGGTTATTTTTTTCTTTGGCGTCAAAACGAACTTACCTATCTGAATTTCCGAACTAGTATTTACCGTAAAACGAACGAAAAAACCGAATTGGATTAGTTTCGGTTTTTTGGTTGACCCGACCTTTACCCAATTTGTTTATGTAAAAAAATAATTAATTATATAAAATATTTAGGCAAAAAAATTTTGATTTCAAGCATAAAAAGTTGTTTTTTTATATTATGATAAATTTTATAGTCTTTTTTTATACATAAATTACATACTAAAAAGAGTATAACTTAATTTATATAATATTATTCTTATATTATATATTATTATATATTTAGAGAGAGAGAGTAGGGATCCGGGGTGAGAAGGATTAATATGAATGAGAAGAATAAGAAGTTATTTCTAGCCACTCATTTTAAATTGGAGGGAGAATTTTAAGAGGAGTTGCTATTGGTTTTTGTAGGTGCATCTATAATGTGTTGGGGTTGTGATTTTCTTTTTATACATTCTTATTTTATTTTTTCTGTCTCAGCTTGATCTTCTAACTATATATATATAAATTTATAGATTATATATTATGAGATATATTATATATATATTAACTATATTATATGATATATATATTAAATTATGTTTTCGGTTCAGACTTGCCCAAAACTCATTAGACTGCCAAACCCATATCCAACCCGAAAACCGAATTTGTAGTTCCGTTAGGTTCGATTTTGGCAAATTCGGTAAGGTTATTAGTCCGATTCAGTTGTTTTCGGTTCAGTTCAGTTTCATTTTTGGTTTTTTTGATTTATTCGGTTTTTCTGCTCACCCCTATAAAAATCCACCCACACAAAATTAATGTTATTAAAAGTTCAGGCCTTTAGATTGTATTTTATACTTGGCCCAGCTAAAATTAAACTAAAAACTAAGGCCTATGCTTTTTGAGCTAAACCCTAAACCTAAATATATACTAACATACAAACTTATCTTTTCCTCATTCCCTAAACACACTCGCAAACTAGGCGCCACCATAATTTTCTCCTAGCAAACTGTATATTTCACCAAATCAAAAAACCATCTCTTTCTTACTAAACCTAACTCAACATAAACAAAGATACCTTATAATTGTTTCTTTATTTCAAAACACAAATGAATCCCTCAATCCCATTTTTCGTTTTATTTTCTTGAATATTACGTGATTATAGGTATTTTTGTTCTTCGGTTTTCTTTTTCCAAAGATCAATGATGGGTTTGTATCAATCTTATAAGAACACTCAAATGATCTGTGATCTTTTATTTATCTTTTTTTCTTTTAGTTTTGTTGATATTATCTAGTTATATATACGGTTAAGACGCAATCAGTAAGATGTCTAATCACTTACCGCCTCTGAATAGAAAAGAAAAAACAAACACCCTTGGCCTCTGACCGTGTCTGACTGAAGCGATCAGAGGCTCGTCAAACTTTTTTTTATAAAACAAACACACCCTAAGTCTTTAATCCATCTCATTTGCTGATAACTTGTCATCACCAAATTCAAAACTTCTCGACAACCAACAAATGTATTTAAGCTCAAACAGTGGTGTATTGTAACACTTTCTAAGAGAATCTTGCAAAATTGACAAAAATTCAAAATGCTTACCCATCTTGACCGTGTTATGTTTTGATGTGTACATATGGACAACATTCACACACTTTTTTAAGTCACCTTGAACAGAAAGGTCATTTCTTTTCTCATCTTTTTGGTCCAGCCACACGTTATCACCTTCAGCCAAATTTTTTATTTTTTAGACTAGAAGTAGTGGTCACCAAGCCTCATCACGCCATCTCAGTGCCACCCCAGCTTTCTCTTTCCTCTCACCACACCTCACCATTCAAGTGTTTTGGTCACCACACCTCACCTTTCGTTAAAATACTTACTTTATATAAAATATACCCCACTAAATACCCCACACACACTCACAAAATAAATAAAATATATTAAAACAAATAATGGGGACCACAAATTTTCAACCCTCACAATGGTGACCTGCTCACCATTCTATCCTTTTTCTTGGCCAACTCGCACGTGAGGTATAGTGATGGTTTTGGTTGCTGGCGCGTGAGGGCCCACCTCACTTGTAGTGCTCACCTCCCATTACTTCCAGCCTTAGAACACTTCCTAAAGACTTTCTAATATCAATGAAATCAATACCACTTATCTTGTCAATTTCCTGAACATTTCTTTCATGTTCCTCAAGCAAGGACCTATCATTGCTTTTGAAAAGAAGCTCCCTTTCTTTTCCATTCGCATCATCCAAAACTTCCTCAACATCTGTAACCAAGCAATTTGAATCTCCCTGTTTACTTGAGCCACATATTTCAACCTTGTTATATTTCCTATCATTCTCGTATTCTCCTCCTTCCCTTATATCAGCCACAATAACCTTCATAAAATGACCCTCATAACCCTATTTCTTTGTACCCTTCTTCATAAAACCTTCTTTATAAAGTTGTGGCTTACTAATGATCACTAACACTTCTTGTTATCATTTACTTCACTTGGCTAATCAAGAATTACCACACCATTGTTATCGTCAACTTCTTATTTACTATTTGATTTTATAACCTCAGCATTATCACTCTTCCTTTCAACTTCAAGAACACACATATCGTATTCATCATCTAAAGACTTCACATTGCTTTTATTCATTTCACTTCGTTTAGCACCATCACGAATCTCACCAAGAGAAAACAAAATACTCAAACTTCTTCTTTTCTTGTTCTCCTCAACCTCATCATCTTTATTAACCAATAACTTCCAAACATTTGTCATCCATCTCCATATTTTTACCATCCAAACCAACCATTTTTATTTCATTCCTATCCCCTCAACCTGCTCTTCACAAACTATGTCAAGAGCCTTCAACCCATAATTATTAATCACCACAACACTTGCTTTTAGGTCATTATCTTTCTTTACTTTATCACGAAACACTAACTCAATGCTATCT
>BQNB010093020.1:5007-24180 GCA_026074375.1 Tanacetum coccineum
ATTTTGAAGATTTGTTTGCTTCGGTTGCTCGTCTAGAGGCTGTTCGGATGTTTATTGCTTTTGTTGTTCATAAGAATATTACAATCCTCCAGATGGACGTAAAAACGACATTTCTGAATGGTCCATTGAAAGAGGAAGTGTATGTCAGCCAACCTGAAGGGTTTGTAGATCCAGAATTTCCAAATCACATATGCAGGTTGAAAAAAGCATTATACAGTCTCAAGCAAGCACCTCGTGCATGGTATGACAAATTGTCTTCATTCCTAATTGAACATGGTTTTACAAAAGGCATTGTTGATCTGACTTTATTCACATGACGTCACGGGGAAGACATATTACTTGTTCAAGTATATGTCGACGACATTATTTTTTGGTCCAAAAATCCAGATTTTTCAAAACGTTTTGCAAACCTAATGAAAAATAATTTTGAAATGTCGATCTTGTAGTTTATTAATATCCCCTTAGCATATTCATAAGTCAATCACAATATGCTATTGAGTTATTAAAGAAACATGGTTTGGATTAATGTGTCTCAATGAGCACACCTATGGCCACTGAGAGGCTGGATGCTGATTTACAAGGTACTCCTACTGATCAAATGACTTATCGTCGAATGATAGGAGGGCTAATGTACCTAATAGCCAGTCGTCTAGACATTGCTTATGCCACCTTTGTATGTGCTCGTTATCAAGCACGTCCTATGGTCAAAGACCTCAAAGAGGTTAAATAGATCTTTTGGTACCTAAGACAGTCCTATAACATAGGCCTATGGTATCCAAAGGATTCCGGATTTGAACTAATTGCATATTCAGATGTAGACCATGCATGATGTAAAGATGATTGTAAAAGCACATCAGGAGGATTGTAATTTCTAGGTGAAAAGCTCGTGAGTTGGAGTTTAAAGAAACAAGATTGTACTACGATGTCTACTGCCGAAGCTGAGTATGTATCATTATCTGCGTGTTGTGCACAAGTTATCTGGATACGTACACAGTTACTGGACTATGGATACAAGTACGACCAGATACCGATGTATTGTAATTCCAAGAGTGCTATTGCTATCTCGTGCAATCCGGTTCAGCATTTGTGCACAAAACACATAGACATCCAATATCATTTTATTAAAGAACACGTTGAAAAGGCTACGGTGGAATTATACTTTGTCGGTACTGAATACCAACTTGCGGATCTATTTACTAAAGCGCTTCCAAAAGAACGCTTTGAGTACTTGGTTCATCGCATTGGTATGAGATGTATGACTCCAACACAATTGGAAAAACTGACAAATTATCTTCTTGAAAAGCTCATACATCAAAAACATGTAAATAAATTTTTCAAAAACAAAAATACAAAATTGAAAAATATGAAAAATTCAAAAATATTTTTTGCCATGTTTTTCAAAAAAAATAAAAAAAATGTAAAAGACCCTAAACATAATTTAAAGATCACGAAGTCAGATTCATAATTCCAAATTTTTAATAAAATATTGTAAGTGGAAAACACGAGATCATGATCTGAGGGGGAGTAATTGGAAAATTTTCATTCATATACATCATTTCAAATTTAAAATAAAAAATAAAAAACAATGATCCCTCACATAATTGAAATTTTTAAACAAAATGATATATTTTTTAAGGGGAGTTTTTTTATTATTCGTGAAAAATTGGACTTTAAAAATAAAAATCACCAGTATCGGACTAAGTGTTCAAAAGGATAACACTCCAAGGGGGAGTTTTTGACAATATTGGTCAATTTTGAAAAGATATCATTATTCGAGGGGGAGTTTTTGAAAATTTTGAAAACACAATTCAGTAATAAAAACTCCAAGGGCTAAAGAGTTATTTTCCAAAGATAAAACTCGACAAGGAAATCACAGGGACTGAAAATGGCATTGTCAAAACTGTAATACTCGGTTACTATAAAAGAGAGATTCAAATTTCATTTTTATTTTTTGTTTCATCGAGTGTTTAATCGAGTTTGAGAAGGAAAAGTACAAACTGGTTTCTGAGTTCATTACAACGATTTCTATCATCTTTCTTACTCAAACATAAGTGAAACAATCTTCTAAGATTAAGATTTAAAATGATTTTGACATCGAATTCAAACTCAGTAAAATTTAGGGTTACCGAGTTTAGGGGTTTTTCAAAATCAATGATGTCTTTTAGGCTTAATAATGATAATTGTTAACGTTTGTGTGAAAAGAAGTGAGAAGTTATCATGAGAAGAGGATAGATCACAAATTCAACAAGAAAAATGAAACTCATAACCATTTGGTGATTATCGAGTTTGATGACTGTTTGATTTTTCCGTTTACAGTTGATAAAATAATAAAAAGATTGAGTTTTAGGCAAAATAAGTTAAAATGATTAGTTTCGGTAACATTGATAGTATCAGGTGTCAAATTCAGAAAAGTAAAATTTAAATGGTCAAACTCGGTAAAGTCAAAACGTCAACAGTCAAATTCAGTAAATATTGAATTTATGAATATGTTTTTTTAAAAGGGGGTTTACTGAATTTTATGTGGTCATGATATTTGTTTGCTTGTGATGTGTAATACTCAATTGTCTGTGAAACAACAAGATCAATATCTCATGTGTTTTTGAAAAATCAATTGAATGAGAAAAAGTCAAAAAGAAATCAAGGTTTGATGAATTTTAAACTGTGTGTCAATCATGTCCACTCGTAATTGTTTAAGTGGTCTAAGTCATGTCCGGTTTCGACTATTTTATTCAATGAACAGAATGAGGAGTGAGTGACTTAGTTACCATTCAGTTATTGAATCTGATGTGTTTGTCTACATTGTTTAGGATTCATAACAAGAAATAAAGGCAAAAAGTTTTCAATAACTTGAGTCTGATAATTCAAGTCTCAATTGTTTAAGTGGTCTATGTCATGTCCAGTTTTAGCCGTTTTCTGCAATGAACAAAATGAGGAGTGAGTAACTTAGTGACCATTCAATTGTGGTTATGAGTTTGAATGATTCTAAGTTATCAACACAAGAAAAGTTTTTTTGATAAATGATTTCTGAAAAAGTTCTCAAATTCTGTTATTGTTTAAAAATGGTACTCTTTCACAAAAAGCTTTAAGAATTTGATTGATATCTCTTTACTTTTTCACAAATGAGTCTTGTTCAAAATCAAAGAGTATCGTCATTATTCTTAAAAGAGTATAATTTCACAAAAGAATTTCCAGTGAGGATATTTTAAACAGAACGAGAGAACAAATCCATATGCGAAAAAGCAAATCAAAAGTGTGTTCGAAAAAGAACTGCCAAAACACACAAAATAATAAATCAAAAGAAAAATTCAAATAAAGCGTATGGCATGTGCTAGAAAAAGCAAGAATAAGCACATGAGAAACAAACTGATCAAAAATATGTTCAAAAAGAATTGCCAAAACATATAAAACAAACATAGTGGAAAGAGACAAAAATGTTAAATGAATTGTTTGTTATCTAACATCTCATTCTCATTCATTCAGTAATCATCATGGCACAACAACAAAATCAATCTGCTGTTCATCAAGAGGAACTATGCCCACCAAACAAGAGATATGCTCTTATGGATACTAACAAGAATGTTGATCTTGAACATGTGCTATGTTCACCAGAAAGCAAAAATCTAATGAATATCATTCAAAATCATCCATTAAGATTCAGCATTGCTGCTTCTTCATTAGTACCATGGATCTATATGGCACAATTCTGGCATACTTTGAAGGAAGACAGATCAAAGTATAGACTCAAGTCCATGCTTAATAGAAAAGAGCTAACTCTTACACTTGATGACTTCAGAACAATTTTCCACTTGCCACAAGCAAATGATAACAATCATGATCAGTTTGTTCCTTCACCAAAATTCTTCGACATGGTTCCATTCTATAAAAATGAACTGGGCTTCACAATGGAACCAAAGACTTCATCCAGCTTTAAGACAACTTGTCTTTTGCAGCCATGGCAAACGTTAGATGTTCTCAAAATGCTTGACAACTCGTGTAACTGGATGGGATCAACCACCATTGCAGATTATGCAGATGATGTATTGTTTTGTCAACAACATTCATGTTGACTATGCTGAGCTGCTATGGGAAGGACTTCATTATTCTCTTGAACATCCAACAACTTTCATTCCTTATCCAAGGTTTACAAAGATCATTATAAATCATTTTATGACAACATTCCCTAAAATCTCAAGGAGAGCTCGAAACACGTATCATAACTTAGATGATGATGAGATAATGAAAAATATTTTCAATTCCGAGAGACATAAAGACAAAGTGGGAATGAAGATTCCAATTTGGATGATCATAGAAGAGATAAAGTTCACAGTGCACTATCGGATGTATGCGAAGGTGTTTGGAATAGATGTTCCCCCGACTCAGTCACAACCGACTAAGTCTACCTAAGGAACGCATAGGACACCTAGCGCCCCTAGGACACCTATCCCTGATAATGCTATAGGAGAATCAAGTGCTCCACGAAGTTCTACTGTGATTAGACTTCGTATCCCACAACGAAGATTCTCAAGACTAACTCCACCAGCACCAGTTCTAACCGTCGATGAGACAGATAATATAATATTACAAGAGACACTTCAAGTAAGTCTTGTAGAAGAGAATAGTCATAAAGAGCTTAAAGCTCAGCAGAATGTTGAGTTAGTAAAAGAGCACTTGGCAGTTGAAGAGATTGAAAAGTTGGTTGAAGGAACAAATAATGTTAATGAAGATAGTTCAAACCCTAAGAATGATGATGATCAAAATATTCCCAGCACTAGGTTAGAGCCCAGGAGTGATAAGGAAGGTCTGGAGGTAAAGATTACTGCTGAGGTACAACCGGTAAATGTTTATGAAGAGGATGAAGAGTTAGCAGATGATGTGTATGAGTTGAAAAGAAGGGAGAAAGGGAAACATGTAGAGGAGTATAGGAGTACACCATCCACTTCACCAATTAGATCTCCTAGGAGTCATACTAATCTTGTATCTTCGGATACTGAGAAACTCCAGGAATTAACGGTAACTGATCCTAATCCTTCATCTTCAACACCATCATCCTGTTCACCAATTTCTAAGATATCTTCTTCCAATCACCTCTGGTCATTACTCAAGATTAAGCCCAGATGCTTCAAACATTACAAGAGTTTCTTTCATGAGATTCAAGAACGATATGGGTATTTGTTTGAACATTTAAAGACAAAGTTCATGCCAAAAAGATCATTTGATAAATTGGCTGATCATTTACAAGATGTAATGTTTGAAGCATTGCCTAAGATGGTAGATGATCATATTAAAGAGCAGGTCAAAGGTCAAGTTCCAATCTATGTTACAGAGGGGTTGATTTTAGAGAGACAAAAGAATCAAGCTGAGATGGCTAGGTTAATTGCAGAAGCTATGGAACAAGAGCGGGGAAATCTTTGGGCAGAAATTTCCTCACAAATTTAGAATGCAATTACTAATCATATTTCTTCTCAGGTTGATACATCAGTGAGAAGTTATATGTCAGGTCATATTCTTCATGTTCATCCAGCTCAACCTACCACAACCTCTGCTCAAGAACAACAATATTAGTTGTATCTGTCAATGAAAGATGATCCTTAGTTGCAACATGACGATATTGTAATTGTGGCTCACTCTCAAGATGAAGTTTGAAAGACTTTAGGTATTTGATATATCTTGTACACCTTCTACCATACGCCTTAGGGATCATGATGATCCTCATGATGATGCTCATCTTGAGGGGAAGAATAGTGCTAAAAGGCAGAAGACAACTAAGTATCAAGCATATATGACTGGAGAATCATCGTCTAGCAAGCTAATGAAAGCGAACAAGGTCCATCATCGTCAGGTAATCAAGAACAAGTAGACGAATTTGATTTTTGGACTAATTCTTATGCTTCAGATGATGATGAAATAACAACAAAGCAAGTATCACAAGACATTATGGAAGAAGTATCACTGACTATTGATGAAGCAAAGTTAAAGAAAATTGCTGATGAGATGTTAAGACAAAGATGTACTTCAGGAGATGAGCATTAATACCACATTGATCAGATGAAGAATTTCTTGAAGAGTGACATTGTTTGGGAAAGAAAAAAAGAAATATTAGTATCTCCACATCTACGAAAGGCCACACCACTTGTTCAAAGCTGTCAGAGAGATCCTGAAGCTCCTGCATTATCACTGGTGAATCAAGATCTTTTGTATTTAAAGAAAGGAAGTTTAGGGCCCGAAAAGAGTGTTATGTCTCTATATAAGTTTCCTGCAGTTATCTTCAATGATGATGATATAGAAGAACGAACTTTCAGATGGGTTAATAAATGTGTAAAGAAGTTTAATCCTTATGCTCGGTATGGTGTCGAACATTGGAAGAATTCTCATGCAAAGATCTTCTACATAAGGAAATAGAAAGAGCCCAGAAAGCCAAAGGAAGTTATTTATTCAAATTCAAAGATCATTCAAGTCATCAAGACATATTAGGAAATGGGTCATGAGCACAAGTTCATCACTGAGATAGTTGCAAGAAGAGCTAATAAGTGCATAGTGTCAATTACCAAGCCAGATTTCAAGAACCTCAATAAAAATGATATTGAGGACATGTACTTGTTGATTATGAATGGCAAGGTACATGATTATGCTGAAACAGGATTGTTGTGGTCTCTATCAGTCTTTATTAGGAGTTCTGTGATATAGGAAAGAGTGCATGATTTTTAGCTAGGTGTGGAAAGCTATCAACAGAAGGTTAATCTTACTGAACTAACAAGATATTTCTCAGGAATTGATAAACATAAGATGTTCTCTATCATCTATGAGCCAGTGCATGGAATCATATACAAGAATAGCAAGAAAGAAAAGAGAGTGATGAGACATTCAGAAGTCCATAAGTTTTGTGATGCTACATTACACTAAACGTGTTAAAGGTGGTGAATTCATGCGATTGGGATGTTTTTATGTGTTCATTGTTTATAATAATCCTTTTTAGAGAGTTTTATTATGTTGGATATGTTCCGGGAAGTTTGTCCCGTGAAAAAGCTTGAAATGCCGAAAACGAGTCCCGACACGTCCGTTAATGTTCAAAATGAGTTTTGGGAAGTGTAAATTGAAAATTTATCGTGTAAATACTCTAAGTTATGGGAAAAGTATTTTTGAGTTGAATAAAAATACTAAGTAACTTCAGAAAATATCTTAAGATTGAGGTTTTTGAGTTTTAAGCGAAACCAACACAAAAAGAGGCATCCCGAGACCCCCTAGGATCCCATCCGGCTTCATGGTAGCCAAGGGGACAAGGGTGCCAAGTTTTTATGTAACACCCCCAAATAGGGTCACATCGAAATATGGGTCTGAGAGTGTTATATCATAGATCAATATCACAAGATATGAAAACGGCCTCTATATGAGTCGTTTGAAAATGATACATTGGATTATATAAATTGTTTGATACAAAAGCCCATGGCTTAACTTGTTCATCCTTGAAAAGTGTAAAGATTTTAATACATAACAGATACTTCAAAATGTAATGCATTTAAATCTCAATGCAAAATGACTCCCAAAATGTTGACCCCCAATGTATCCTTGTTCTTGTACCTTATTGACTTGAGAAAAACATGCTTTAAAACGTCAACAGAAAGTTGGTAAATTCACAGGTTTAAGTAATGTATAGAGTAGGACTGCAAGATTTCCAAGTGTAAGACTTGTAACACATATAATACCTCAACAGTAATTATGAAATGCACAAAGCTCATGACATTAAAGCTACAACATATATGTATGCAAATTAATGCAAATAATGTGCCCGTGTAGATGTTCAACCCGCACATCCAAATTGTTCCGACATGATATACATTCGTCGTTTTGGTACCTCCAAAACTAGTGAGCGCTACTCACCCGAACAGGGATGTCAATTCCAAATAGATCTATTCATAACATTCCCGCTTACAATCTAGTAATTAACAGTTAATGATTCATGGGTATAGTGGGTTATAGCTACTTAGGCAAACTCGTAAATTGTTAAAGTGTACTTGCGTCCAATCATAAAACAATGCATGTTTTTCACTCCAAAGTTGTAAATCATTGTAATTGTATAAAAGCGGGGCTATGAACTCACTTCAAGTGAATGATTGATTATCTAAATCAAGTAAGTAAATCGTCTCAGGAAATCCGAATGCAACCTGATTAATTATAGGTCATATGAGTATCGTGTGATTAATGTAAATACAACATCATAAGTTATATAGTTACACCACCACATAATAGTTTTTGTTTAATTTAAAATGTCAAAACAATATTTAAATTGTACTTTGTTAAATAAAGGCATATGTATTTGTACTTGTAAAATAAAATGGTATCTTTGTCCAACAATTTATTATTTGTTAATAATACTTGATTTATATTTTTATTGATTATATAATGATATTATATAAATAGCTTGATTGATTTATAAAATAATGTACAAAAGTAAAAATAGTGCACAAGGTTTTATAAACCTCATATCTTTATCGTTTTAACTCCGTTTTATACGTTTCTTATGTCCATTGTTTCGTATTAAGGAAATCTATCAAAATATTATATTTATAATATTTTAGCTACCGATGAATAGTAAATTTATTATTTTTATAAAATTATATAAAACTACTTTTATATAATTAATTGTTGTAACCTCGTAAAAATCATAACTCATTCGTTTTAATTTTGTTTCGCTTGTTCTTTATATGTATGGAATCGTGACGAGATAAAATATTTAAATAAAACATCCACTGTCTTTTTAAAAATCTGAGTCAACTCAGTAAAATCAAAACAGTTTATAAAATTATTTTTCATAAACTTAAATCTTGCAAAACTCGTAACTCTTTCATTTGAATTCTATTTTTTGAGTTTTTTATATGCTTGGAATCCTCATGACATGTACTAGCATTATAAAATATTTATAAATTCCTATCAGATCTATAATAGTAATGGTTTTTGTAAAATAACTTTTATAAAAACACTTTTATATATTTAATTATTGTATACTTGTAAATGTCATAACTTCTTCATTATAGCTCGGTTTTTCGAGTTCTTTATATACTTATGATCCTTATAATATGTACTATTTTGATAAAATGTTTTCAAGATTTATAAAGATTCGAATTCTAATAGTAGCTTTAAAACAGTAGGTATTTTATATATATGAAGTTTTATACTAGTTTTATATATTATAACTTTAAAATTTTTGTACAAGTCCTCTACATTAATTTATACCATATGTCTTACATATTTAGGGTCATCTAAATTGTCCATAATGATTGTCCAAGATAACATGTCATCACTTTGTTTGTACATAACTTTGTAATTAACTTTCAATAAATTAATTTATACACTAAACTTATAAATTAATTAACCATTTGTATAATGTATATTCTTCTGTGATGATACACAATAGGCTACTAGTCCTCTTCCCAAACCTAAAACGGTATTTGAAAACTTTAAATAGACCCTTCACCGCTCCCCCCCACGGACGAATCTACAGGAGGATGATAAACACAAGATGTAAACCACAATCAAGCCCTTTGAAAACAAAAAACCCTAATCAAGAAAACCCTAAAATATGTTTTCTTGATAAAATCCTTGTTAAACCGAATCCAAGCTTCCACAACCCTGAGTAGTCTTAAGGTTGTATTAGGATGAAACACTTGAATGCTTGGAATACCTTGGATGCAAAAGAAAAATGAAACCCTAATTGCTATATGAATGCCGTGGGTTTAGGGCTCAAATTAAGGGAGTTTTTGTTTGATTTTGTTTGTAGAAGAGTAAGAGGATTATAATGCACTAGTTACTTTCATTATATAAGGCTTAGGAAACTAGGAAACCACCATAATCTAAACCATGGATGTGTAAGTGGTAAAAAGGACACGGTGTTAATGGCTGATAGTTTGCCAAAAACTATATGGCTCTCAACTCACCATGCTTTACAGTAAAGAGTTGGCTAGTCCAAAGCAAACGGCTCTTGGTAAAGACATCTCAAATCCGTTGATAGTTGATAGTTTACTCAAAACTATATGGTTATCAATGCACCATGTTATTGCAATGAAGCATTGGCTATTCCAGAGCAAACAGCTACTGGTAAAGAAATATCAATTTCGTTTATGGCTGGTAGTTTGCCAAAAACTACATGGACAACTTAGTTGGTATTGCTGTGTTGCTGAGTTTCTAAGATGTTATGATGGTGACAAAGACTAGAAGCTAAAGAATTTCAAGTTTACAGAGTAACAAAAGAGTTCAAGTTCATCAAAGAGCAGATTAAAGAGTAGCAGTGTGTTTGGATACATCCTCTTAGTGTTCAAGAAGCTCAAACTAAAGAAACATGAAGGTTAACAAGTGAACATCATGTTTAGGGGAGGATTGTTGGGTTTCAGAAGTTTCTACAACTTAGTGCTGCTACTTATACAAGTTACTACTGCTAGTTCTACTTAGTGCTGCTGGTGAAGAATGCTAAAGATTCAAGAAAATAGACTAAGTAGTTAGTACTGTTAGTTATAAATAGTTAGTACTGCCAGTATATATGTTAGTACTGGTAGTAGAGTTAGTACTGTTAGTAGTAAGTTAGTACTGCTAGCATATATAGATAGTACTGCTTAAGTGATATGCATGAGATATATTAGGAATAGATATGCATGATCACTTAACGCGTTTTGTAAGCCCATTAGGGTTTCCTTGGTGTATAAAAGGAACCCTACGGCACTAGTTAGATATACAAGTTTCACAAATATTCATAGTTAGTAATCTGTAACCTAGCAGATTAATAGTAATCAAAGTTCTGTTTTATTCATTGTTCTTCTTAGCAGTATAAGTTAGTTTCCGCATAACTTATATTGTTCATAGTCATTGTTTCTCTTGTAGTTAGTTTGGATCTATCCAGATTAGCTACCACCCTTAACAGGCTAGAAAGATCTATTCATTGGGATCAACAAAACATTCGGATGAAATGATTAAGTTTGCGAGATTTATCAGAATGTATTTATTAGTAACAAGACTATTAAAATGAGAATGACACATTTATGAGATTTGTTTCATCATTCCTAGACCTAGACTTAAAAAGGTTCATGTTTGAGTGGTTTGGTGAGGATGTCGGCGATGTTGTCTTCTGACGAAACTTTTTCGATGAAGATATTTCCTTTCGGATATTGTCGCGAAGGAGATGACGATGAATTTTGATGAGTTTTCTATCCAAAGATCGATGGATAATGTTCAATCCTCATTGTGTATGAGGTGAGCATGACGATAAACCATTGTGACATTCCTAAGGGGATGAAAAGGACCAACGGAAGGGAAAGTACTTAGTCTTAAGGTATGTATATTAAAGAGGCTACGAATCACTTATGTAGAAATTCGTAAGAACTTTGTCATACGAAGGTTGATTTAAGCTTTTAGCTTTAGGAAGAGCATTTTTAACATATGTTGTTAAAAGGCTTGGATATGAATTTTTGGATATGACCTTTAACATTTGCGATCGCAAGTTAAAGATACTTAAATATTTCGGATGAAATATTTAAGTTGTCAAACCTACTTAGAGGAGTGTTAGATATGTATCTAACTTTTCCTTGACAAAAGAGTGGATTATTTGGAATAAGGCGAGATGATGATTAAGGGAATGTGTGGGTGAAGACTCTAGGAGATATAAGATCATTTTACGACTCTTTTGACTTTTTTTTAGATTTATGACACAGACACGAAAAAATATTCTAGTGTGAGAAAATATATACCTAGATGCATAAGACATATAGATATAGGCATATAAGTGTATCTAAGCATGCATCGACACAATAATCAACGAGATTAATGTGTAAGACTCTATGGCATTTAAACGTTAATTGTCATATATTAAGTTAATATAGTGTAGGTGTACAATTAACACGTAAGTCATGTAAAATGACGCATACAAAACATGATAATTTTAAATGTAATCGTCATGTAAAACATGTTAGCATTTAGCATTTAGGAGCATGTGTCATTTAGATAAACTAAGAAATATTTTATCTAAATTGCTAGAAAAAGACAAATGCCTTTATAGTGGACATGCATTTAATATCTAAGCAATTAAACATTGAGCATCAAGATCATGAAGACATATAATTGCATTACACGGGAACAAGTAATCATCTTGAAACATTAAAGCACATATGTGAGGTGCATTGTGTCTAGATTGACTAAGGAGAAGCCTAATTTCTACGTGCTTAGAGTGTACTCCTAAAGAGATACAAAGTCTATCGATGTAGACTATCATTAGGCATATTTAGGAAGAGTTATTTAATCAAATTAGAGAATGAGTATGAGACTATCACTAGTGGTGCTCAATTCAAGCTAAACACGACCATTTTTACGGGTTATACACCGAACCCAACTTCACTCCTGGAAGCAATTCAACCGTTAGGTCAAATTGAATTTCTAATTCAATAGATTATCCAGTAGTCATTCTCATGTTAGATAAAATAGAATTCTTATATTTGCCTAATGAAGTGTAGCAAAGATAAAATTTGTATTATCTTTTCATAAAGGGCCTAACATGACTCAACTAACATGCTTTAATTCCGGTTCGCATAATCCTAATCAAGATGAGTGGAAATCTTAGAAAAGCGTTAGCAAGATATTTTAATCTTTTGTTCAAGATCTATAGGTTGTTTGGTTTCGATTACATACTGCTTGATTTAATGGATGTGTTATATTTAGTCATTTGTCACATGTGATTTTTTTTATTTTTTATTTTTTTATTTTTTTATTTTTTTATTTTTAACGTGTTTGGTTTTTCAAAAGCCAAGAGATGTGCTTATTTGTGATAATGAAAAATATGTAGTGTATTTTCTTGTAAGAATATGCAGGTGTTTATGCAAGCGAAATATGTATGTTTCTCTTAAGCGAAATTATGCAGGAAGGTTCAAGCGAAGTATGTATGCTTGTTAAGCCATAAATATGCAGTTTAGCTAAGCGAATATTACATTACTAAAAGACATCTTGCCAAAATTTTAATTTCAAGCGAAATATGCAACTTTGATTTCAAGCGAAATATGCAGATTTGAGTTCAAGCGGAATATGTTTTAAATTCGAAGCGAAACATGCAGTCTTAATTATAAGCGAAACATGCAATTTCAAGTCAAGCGAAACTGCACGGATTGAGGTCAAGCGAAATGTGCAAACTTTATTATTCAAGGAAATGTTGTTATGCTTTGAAGCGAAATATGTCATTTTCAAGCCAAGCGAAATATGCAAAATTTCAAGCGAAATATGTCAGCTTAGGATTTTGAATTTTCAAGGCATTCAATTCACGACAAACAAACCTTAATCCCAAATCAATTAACATTCACGGTTTTTCTATTGATTTTGTAAAATCCCGCGAATGGACACGAATTCTTTTTCTCGGTTTTAATATGACTTGTAAAATCCCGTGAACGTTTATTGCTTTCTTTTTACCACAACTTCAATCACAACACATTATTAAGATCCTACAAATCATTTTCACTTCATAATTTTCAGTAAAATGGAAACGAAAGATACTTTATCTTCGTGTTCTAATTCGGAAGAACAACAAAATATCAAAAATCAAGACAAGCAAAAAAGAGTGCATGGTATCTTTTCGATAACTTCATTCACACCTCAAGCTTCTTTTAAACAACGACTTATAAGGAACTCGAACCGAGTCTGGATTCAAACGTGCATTTGCGACACTCTTTGGTCAAGATATAGAGACTTTCATAGGCACAATGTTCCTGAACGTTGACCAACTAGAAAAACAACTTGACAAAGATGATTTTCAAGAGATTGGATCTATGGATGATTTTAAAGTACTCGAGACACAGTTTCAGATGTTCATCAAGTCACGGATGTATATGGATGATGAAGATGGTTGTAATGACACGCAACTATTTTCTACAATACACTCAACTCGAGATTCTAGAATTCCATGACACACTGATCCAACACATGGAATCTGTTAAGAAGTCGATTGATGAAAGAGCACTGCATAAAAGAGAGTATGACATCAGGGTGAATGAGAGACAGATTCAGACAACAGAGGGAAAGGTTGATACGGGAAAAGCAGTAGATGCTAGTTTGGTTAACACAGAAAGCATTGGGACAGAATCAAAAGAGCAGGATACAAGCAACAGATCAGGGAATGATGCACATGCTGATGCTAATTAACCTTAGGGTTAATGTCCCTCTCACAGTCCTTAACCAACCCATCACTATCAAACACCCCTTACCCCAATCCAGCGTGGCTAAATGGACCGATTCTATTGGTTGATGTGACGCGATTAGTCACACAATCTAATCGTACGGCTTAGATGAGAGATCAAGGTGAGAGAGAAGATGAAGGGCTATGATGAGGCGAAGAGAAGGACCTAGAAGGTATGAGAGCTCAAGGTTTTGGGTATAAATACCCCCATCATTCCAGCTTCAAAGGATGTAATTTTTTTTTGTTTTAAATTTTTCAGTATTATTTTTTAAGTAGTTTAATTGTTTTCGATTCAAGTTGTTAGTAGTATTTTTTATGTAATTTGTTTTTTTTTTCATTTTTTCGTATTTTTAATAAACCTTCATCTCATTTTAATGAAAGTTGAATTTCAAATAATATTTGAGTTCATTTTTAATACAGTAAAAAAAAGTTAGTAGAATTTGTGTTTGTGTTTAATGATGAAGGCTTGATACCATCTTTGGAATTGGATGGCAGCTGAGTGTTCAAGGGGTTAGAGGCTGAGGGTCAACCAATTAGGACTAGATTAGGTTGTGTTTGTTTGAATCTGAGCTTGTGTGGACTAAGCCATAAGCTCACAATAAGCGGTTAAGCTTCCTTGTTCTGCTGGGAAAAACCAAGGTACACCTTATTTTTTTTTACTTTTGTTCTTGTTTTGATTTCCTAATAAGCTGTGTTTAGTTGTAGTTTATATAAGCTGTTGGGTTTGATATATAGTTTGAATAAGCTGATTATATTAAGTAGTAAAAAAAAAAAAAATCTGTCAAATGCCTTGAGTTTGTTTGGCTTATTTAGTTTAAGAGGTAGATTGCTAAGTTGCTAGAACTTATATGCTAATAAGCTTTTTCAGCTTAATGCAAATAAGTAGGGATTAAGTTTTTATAAAAGAATGTCTTAAAAAAATTAGCTAATAAGCTGTTTAACATAAAAAAGGGATGCTGTTTGTTGGTTATTAGGTGCTGCAGGGACCTGTTTTGTCATTTTAATAGTTTCTGTTAGTTTAAATATTACACTGTTAGTCCTTGCTAGTTACTCTATCAGTCCTTTTTAATTTTCATAGTTAGTCCCTTGTTAGTTTAATAGTTTAGTCTTGTTAAGTCCCTAGGTTAAGGGACTGTTTCTGTTAAGTGTTCAAACTTTGTGTGTTTTATAAAATTTTTAATTTACTCCGCCTACCCTTTACTTTCTGTTATGGCACTTTCGGCCCATGTGTTTGGGTGTTTTTAGTTAAGTTTTATAAAAAATAGTTTTTTTAAATAATAAAATTAGGTTTTTATTTTAATTAGTTAAATTAGTTTTTTATAAATAGTATAAAATTAGGGCTTTTTATAAAATCAAATTTCTGCACTTTTTCTGCTTATAAAAAGTATTTTTATAGAATTTTTAGTTTAAGTTTTATATTTTTAAAAATTAATTTTCATTAAATAGTTTTAAATTCATAAAAAATCCAAAAAGCCTTTAAAAAAAATATTTTTCTTTTTCCTAAAATTTTCTTTAGTATTAATTTAGGTTTAGGAATCTAGTTACATTTTTAAGTTTTAAATTGCATTTGTTTTCTTAAATGTCGCATTTTATTTACTTTCGTAATTAGTTTAATTTGTTAATTAGTTGTTTAATTGTGCCTTTAATTTTAGTAGTATAATTAAATCAAAAATATCTCTTCTCTTATTCAAATCAGGATCTAAACTTAAACGAGGTTTCCATTGCACGAGTCATTGGGGAAACGACCCGGGTGATCATACTTGCCCGGTTTAATATACGTATTCTATATTATATTATATATATTTTTGAGAGTGAATTTTATCAAGGGTAACTTGGTAACTTTCTTAATTACTCTCGGGATTATATTATTTTATATTATATTTTACGTGTGTAAAACTTGCTCAATCATTACGCCTCGTGTTTCCGCCTAGGCGGGGTGTGACAGATTGGTATCAGAGCCTTTAGTTATAGGGAGGTAGGTGGTTGAGCCTAGACTATAACCTAGGGGTCCTTCATGTAGATGCATTTAGGGATTAAGTGTTTAATGCTATAACTCTCGGCACCCGAAACGACAAAGGAGAGTGTACGCATAAGTGCGCTTATCCTTAGCGTTAAAAGAGAAGTCTTCTAACAAATGGTTTTTAAAAAAACACAATTTATCAAGAATCTCTCAATGACAATTTAAAATCATTCAAAATTATGTGTTCAATACTCCAGTCCTCATATTGTTTTTCAAGACAATTATTCTACATTTGGTGTCATTTTTTTAAATGAGTCAATGTTTGAGGGGGAGTTTTTCGAAAAACAATGTTTTAGTGATTGTTGGATACATCATAACATTTACAACTTCTTATGTATTCACACATTATAAAAGGTCTTAATAATAACATCTAAGGAATAATAATACTATTAAATAGATTGAATTGTGTGTATAAGATGATTAGTGGGTTGAGGCCCAATTTTTCAAGAATTCTTCAATACAATTCATAATCTTTTCAAAATTGATGTACTCAACAATCTAACCCTCAATTTATATTCATTTACAACTGGTATCATTGTTTTTGTGCAAACATATGTACAAATCGAGGGAACAAGTTATGTTCCCTATAATTCATGCAAAGTATAAAAGTTTTCCCCAGTGGAATTTCATTAACAAATTTTAATCACATAATAATATCAAAAACTAAGTGAATTAGTGTATTTAAAATAAGGGGAGAAATATATTTAAAATGTGTCTTGAAATAATAAGTGATCTTATCAACATTAAAGTTCTTGATAGTCTTCGAAAAAAAAGTTTATGGTTACGATCTCAAACCCTACAACATCTATTTCTGACGATTCTGAAGTCATAAGGTGGTTAAGGTTAGGTATTGTCCTATGATCCAACCAGAACCAAAGGGATCTACCCAAGGACACTCCATAGTTAGAAATAGCAGTCCTTAGGTATGATTCGAGATTGATGTACAATATAAAGGAAGATGCCAGACTAAGATGAGCTATACACTTAAACAATCATACCAAGAGTTAATAAATGACGTCTTGGTAATCATTATGAAGGGATTGTAAGAATGAAAAACAAATGTAGGGATAAAGGTGAAAATAAAGAATCCCTCCTACACAACTTAGGCAGAAACGCGTCAATACATATCAGTCAGAGATCACAATGTTTGATTGCTACTTAGAAGACGACTCATGGAACCCATGATGCAATGCACCAACCCTTCCAGCCATTTCGGTTTCTCTTCAATAGAAACGTGAGTCTCATTTCAAAGAGATACACACTACTTCTTTCTATATGACTTTCTCACTCCAAGAAAGTTGATTATTGAATAGGTGCAGTACTACTCCAGCCGTCCCATTTACTAATACCAAAACACGCTAATCAAGTTCTAGAAGCCAAGAAATCCAATAAAATAATCGCATTAGGACACATTCCATTATAACACATGTTGAACATCAATAAGGTTATCACAAGCTGTTTAGACAAAGATCTATGCATTATCCTTGAGATTTTTTTGCCAAGAATACATCCGAAGTGATACTTTTAAGGCATTTATCCTTGCTTGAGCCAACATCAAACCAAGCTCTGTAGGTGACTTGCGAGATTCTATAGAACCGAAACTTGTGTCAACTAGGAAGAAACGTTGTGCGATTCAAATGTGACTCAAACTAGTTCCAGGAAATGAATGTGACGGCTTAATCAAAAGAAAGTAACAATCTAATTCACTCTCACCGGTGTTGTCTTGCTTTGAGACGATTCCGGTTTATGTGAACCAGCCAAGCATGGTAAAATCTATACAATGCTTGTTAAGAAGACATCCTAAACGCTTTGATCTGGAAACCTATCAAGGAATTCTTGAACTACCTGACCACAGGTACAATATTTATACTATAAAACGGTCCTCATGGAACCTAAGGTTAATGTAACCAAACCAAGACGAATGACAAAGCATATTCGTCCACAGTCCTTTTAATTTCAAACTGTTTCATATTCAGGATTCACATGAAAGAGGGATGAAGGATGCCATAACCAGTCTAAGTCGGATCATTACCACATGCCATGCTCAAAACTACAAAGACATATCTTATAAGCAATCTAGATTCCAAGAATCTGAAAGCTCAAGAATTAAAGACAAAGACTTCCATAAACTCTGATATACAGTCTGCCAGTTGATACTCCGTATTGACAAAGTAAAGTTTGATCACCCCATTCTCAACATGCTCCTTGATAAAGTGAAATCTGATGTCTATATGCTTTGATCTGGAATGTTGAACGTTGTTGTAGCATAAGGCAATAGCGCTTTTGTTATCACAGTACATTGGAATTTTGTTGAAACCAAAGCCATAGTCGGTAAGCTGTGATCTCATCCAAAGGATTTGAGCACAACAGCTGGACAAAGCAATATATTCAGCTTCCGTACTGGATATCGCAGCGCTTTTCTACCTTTCTGATGACCAACTGATAAGTTTATCTCCCAAAAATTGCATACTACCTGTTAGCCTTAAAAATATTGAGTCGAACGAGAAGTTCGTTCATTTGGAATATTAGGTCTAGGTCATTTATATATTAAATGTTGTAATAGGCTAGAATGGGTATTGGGCTCATTTAATGTAATCTAATAGGTCACGTGTATAGGGCGAAAGCCCAAGTAAACTCGAGCCCAACCCAAGACAAACCCTCAGCCCACTAAGCCTTTTAAGGCCGACCCATCTAGGGTATATAAACCCCTCTCCATGTGTGGAGAGAGGTTTGTTGGTCTCATTTGTTTGTGCAAGTTAATCAACCTCCATTTTTATTCTCTCCCTAGTTTCTCTTTCTAGTTTCTCTCTCTACAATTCTTCTCATCATCTCCTAGCTTATTTTCTTGTTCATCATAATGAAGTGAAGTGATTACATGGGTTACCGACATTTGGTATCAAGAGCCTCGGGTAGATAGTGGTTGTTTCGTGGTTTAATAAGCTCTAAATCAAAATTTTCG
>BQNB010093021.1:0-19752 GCA_026074375.1 Tanacetum coccineum
AAAACTTGAGTAACATTTAATTTTTATAGTAAACCCTAAACCCTAATCCGTAAACCCTAAATCCTAAACCCTAAACCCAAAACCCTAAACCCTAAACCATAAACCATAAATCCTAAACCATAAACCATAAACCCTAAACCCTAAATCCTAAATCCTAAACCCTAAACCCTAAACCCTAAACCCTAAACCCTAAACCCTAAATCTTCATAGTTAAAATAAGAGTTTTTTTGGCAGGAAAACTTGAATAAAATTTAACTTTTATAGTAAACCCTAAACCATAAACCGAAAATCCTAAATCATAAATCCTAAACCCTAAACCTTAAACCCTAAACCCTAAACTCTAAATCCTAAACCCCAAACCTTCATAGTTAAAAAAAGAGTTTTTTTGGCGAGAAAACTTGTATAAAATTTAACTTTTATAGTAAACCCTAAACCCTAATCCTTCATCGTAAACCCTAAATCCTAAATCAAAAATCCTAAACCTTAAACCCAAACCCTAAACCCGAAACCCTAAAACCTAAACCCTAAACCCCAAACCATAAACCCTAAACCTTCATTGTAAAAAAAAGAGTTTTTTTGCAGGAAAACTTGAGTAACTTTTAATTTTTATAGTAAAACCTAAACCCTGAATTCTAAACCCTAAACCCTAAACACTAAATCCTAAACCTTAAAACCTAAACCCAAAATCCTACCTAAACCCTAAACCCTAAACCCTAAATCCTAAACCCTAAACCCTAAACCCTAAACCTTTATAGTTAAAAAAAAAGAGTTTTTTTAGCGGGAAAACTTGAATAAAATTAAACTTTTATAGTAAACCCTAAACCCGAAACCCTAAACCCTAAACCCTAAATCCTAAAACTTAAACCCTAAACCCAAATTCCTACCTAAACCCTAAACCCTAAACCTTAAACCCTAAATCCTAAACCCTAAACCCTAAACCATAAACCTTTTTAGTTGAAAAAAGTGTTTTTTTAGCGGGAAAACTTGAATAAAATTTAACTTTTATAGTAAACCCTAAACCCTAAACCCAAAATCCTAAACCCTAAACCCTAAACCCTAAACCCTAAACCCTAAACCCTCAACCCTAAACCCTAAACCCTAAACCCTAAATCCTAAACCCTAAACCCTAAACCCTAAACCTTAAACCCTAAACCCTAAACCTTAAACCCTAAACCCTAAACCTTAAACCCTAAACCCTAAACCTTAAACCCTAAACCCTAAACCTTAAACCCTAAACCCTAAACCTTAAACCGTAAACCCTAAACCTTAAACCCTAAACCCTAAACCTAAACCATAAACCCTAAACCTTCATAGTTAAAAAAATAGTTTTTTTGGCGGGAAAACATGTGTAAAATTTAATTTTTATAGAAAACCCTAAACCGTAAAACCTAAACCTTAAACCCTAAACCCTAAACCCTAAACATTCATAGTTAAAAAAAGAGTTTTTTGGAGGGAAAACTTGAGTAAATCCTAAACCCTAAACCCAAAATCCTAAACCCTAAACCCTAAACCTTAAACCTTAAACCCTAAATCCTAAACCCTAAACCCTAAACCCTAAACCATAAACCATAAACCCTAAACCCTAAACCCTAAATTCTAAACCCTAAACCCTAAACTCTAAACCCTAAACCCTAAACCCTAAACCCAAAACCTTCATAGTTAAAAAAAGAGTTTTTTGGCGGGAAAACTTGAGTAAATTTTAATTTTTATAGTAAAGCCTAAATCCTAAATTCAAAATCCTAAACCTTAAACCCTAAAACCTAAACCCTAAACCATAAATCCTAAACCTTCATAGTTAAAAAAAAGAGTTTTTTTGGTGGGAAAACTTGAGTAACATTTAATTTTTATAGTAAACCCTGAACCCTAAATCCTAAACCCTAAACCCTAAACCCTAAACCCTAAACCCTAAAATCTAAACCCTAAACCCTAAACCCTAAACCCTAAACCCTAAACCCTAAACCCTAAACCCTAAACCCTAAAACCTAAACCCTAAACCCTAAACACTAAACCCTAAACCCAAAACCCTAAACGCGAAACCATAAACCCTAAACCATAAACCCTAAACATTCATAGTTCAAAAAAGAGTTTTTTTAGCAGGATAACTTGAGTAAAATTTATTTTTTATAGTAAAACCTAAAGCCTAAAACCTAAACTATAAAACCTAAACATTAAACCATAAACCATAAACCCTGAACCTTCGTAGTTAAAAAAAGTGTTTTTTTGGCGGGAAAACTTGAGCAACATTTAATTTATATAGTAAACCCTAAACCCTAAACCCTAAACCCTAAACCCTAAACACTAAACCCTAAATCCTAAACCCTAAATTCTAAACCCTAAACCCTAAACCCTAAACCCTAAACCCTAAACCCTAAACCCCAAACTCTAAACCCTAAACTTAAACCCTAAACCCTAAATCCTAAACACTAAACCCTAAGCACCAAATCCTAAACCCTAAACCCTAAACCCTAAACCATAAACCCTAAACGTTCATAGTTAAAAAAAGAGTTTTTTTGGCAGGAAAACTTGAGTAAATTTTTTTTTTTTTAGTAAACACGAAACCTTAAACCCTAAATCCTAAACCCTAAACCTTTAACCCTAAACCCTAAACCATAAACCCTAAACCCTAAACCTTCATATTTAAATAAAGATTTTTTTAGTAGGAAAACTTGAGTAAAATTTATTTTTTATAGTAAACCCTAAACCCTAAATCATAAACCTTAAATCCTAAACACTAAATCCTAAACCATAAACCCTAAACCAAAACCTTCATTAGTTAAATAAAGTTTTTGATGGCGGGAAAACTTGAATATAATTTAAACTTTTAATAGTAAACCCTAAACATAAACTTTCTGGTTAAAAAAGTGTTTTTTAGAGGGAAACTTGAGTAACCCTAAACACTAAACCCTAAACCCTAAAAACCTTAAACCCTAAAAAACCCTAAACCCTAAACCCTAAAACCCCTGAACCCTAAATCCTAAACCCTAAACCTTAAACCCTAAAACTCTAAACCCTAAACCCTAATCCCGAAACCCTAAACCCTAAACCCTAAAACCCTAAACTCTAAACCCTAAACCCTAAACCCTAAACCCTAAACCCTAAAAAACCCTAAACCCTAAAAAATCCTAAACCCTAAACCCTAAACCCTAAACCCTAAACCCTAAACCCTAAACCCTAAACCCTAAACCTTAAAACATAAACCCTAAACCCTAGACCCTAAACCCCAAACCCTAAACCCTTAACACTAAACCCTAAACCCTAAACCCTATAAAAACAATTTTGCACAGATCAATTCAAAATATTTTAAAACACATTTAAGTATCATTTTCCCCCAACGGAAAAACAGTAAAAAGTGGGGCTACGAGAACTCACCTTAAGCAAGCCTTTAGCAACCAACTTCTACTACACAAGTAAATACAACGACGCCCGCACACGACCTAGTCCAGTTAATGTCTCATTTTAATCAATCACTTCCAAAAATACAATCTACGTATGATGCATTGAGTTTAGACGCGGTGTACAAAGTACTCAAATTAGTATTTAGTGGGTGTGGATGGTTGACGACTTATTTCCACAATCATTTCAAGTATCATTCTATCTATGTGAAACGTGAGAGATAATTCAATCGAAACCGATAATACTATACTTATTCTATTCAGCGTAAATAGATAAGTATTATAATAAATATTTATAATTATTAATTATAAATATATCTCGATCAAGTCCATTTGGTAAACCTTAATCTATTTAGAAAATAATCATTCATGATTGAAAGCGACACGTTAATCAAACAAACACTTGGAAGTATTCATGAAAAAATTATATTTTTTCGTCGTTTTAGTGAGATGTATTAATTAAATTAAATAATAAAAGAATAATATTTTATTATTTTAAAAATCAAAAATCAAGTTTGAAGTAAATGTTTTCTTAAGTAATAACTTTTTACAGAAATTTTGACATGACCCGTACGTGTTACAAGTTTTTCCCATGTTTCATACTTTAAATTTCCAAACACTTTTCACAGTTCAATCACTGTTCGACAAAATTCCAAAATCTCAACTTTAAACGTTTTACACAAAACGTTTTCCCTAAAAAACTGATCAATATCACTTGTGTAAATATATTGCGCTTTCAGAAAGTCCACCAAAAACTCTCCAATTGACCAAAATATCGCTTATTGGGGCCTTAAGGCCCGAACAAGGGTACATTAGGTACTTTATATAGTCCAAAGATAATTTTAAGTCAAAACCAAGGTCCACATTTACAATATACTAAGTAGTTTACTTATAGTGAGAAATAATCCGAACCACAATAAGCCCTATCGTTAACCGCGACTCAAATAGACTATCTGGGTCGTGAGTCCATAACTCCAAGAATACGTAGTATTACAGCTTTAAATTAAGCTAACTAAGCTACGTATCGGGGCTTTATTTTTTTTTTTTTTTGGTTACTACCATAGAGCTAAAAAATTAGTCCACAACCATACGGACATAAACGAAAAATAATCAAAATTACTTTCTCCTAGTGATTATTGAGAAGAGTACTATGTGGCATATAAGCCCATATAAGCCAAGAAATAGCTTAAAAATAAGCCCGAATAAGCCATACAAGCTACTTATCAACAATAAGCATTCTTGCATCATATATTATTCAACAATCACGATCACAACAATCAAAACTACTCAAAAACACTCTTTTTCTTTCTTTTATTACACCGAACCTAACACACCATATTTCTTTCGTTTCGCTTCAAAAATCAATTATTCATACGATCAATTGTAAACTATACTATATGCGCATCAAAATAACCGCCAAAGGACAAAGACAAATTGTATTAAATTTGATAATCTTGTATAAGAAATCTTAAAATTTTGTAGATTTTGACACGAACGACAACAACATTTGTTAAATGAATAAAACCAAACACTAGGAATCGACCCAGATATTTATGTCTTCATGTTTTCTTGATCAAAGTTCAAAAATTATGAGTGTGTGTGTTGTAGGTGGCGGACGAAAACAAGAGAGAAAAGGAGAGAATATTTTGATTTTGAAAATGAACTATGTGATAAATGCTTAGATGTTAAGCATATATGTGTACCATAATAGACAAAGGAGCTAAAATTAAGCCTCCTTGTCTCATTTTTCCCCCTTGACCATTTTGACCAGGCCATGGTATCCTTGGGGTCTCGGTCTTTCTTTTCTTGTCGAAACCACTTAAAAAGATTGTAAAATCAACCGTAACATTTAACCCTAAAGTTTAAAAGATTTTTTATTCACTTTAAAAAATATGTTTTCATTAAATTAGAGTATTCCTTGCCTTATTTATACTTTAAACCCTTCAAAATTCAAATTTGAACATTAACGACGGTCTCGAATCGTTTTTCGGCATTTCTAAAATTCACGGTGTTAAACTACCGGAAGTGTACCACATAACACAATAATACCACTTTCAAAAAGGATAATTAATCACATTAAACCTTAAATCAATCACATATGCTCATAAATCACCATGTCGTCAGCACAGTAGACAGAAATTCATGATTAAATCTGGTAAAGTCAAATAGTCAAGGACTATTAATGAAATATTCAGAAGACACAAAAAGGGCAATGTTACATTTACCCCCTTAAAAAGAATTTCGTCCTCCCTCGAAATTCAATCTACTAAAATACATAAACACAATGCGGATATTTGAATTTCATCTAAGCTTCAGTTCCCAATGTGAATTCCAGGACCCGTTTGAATTCCACCGACCCTTTGGACGAAGGCAATCTACTACGCTTCAATTTCTTAAACTCTCTTTCTAAAATTTCTACAGGCTCTTCCACAAAATTTAACTTAGCATCAACTTGGATCTCATCTAAAGGCACTTTTAGTGTTGGATCAGCCAAACACTTCTTAAGGTTCGACACGTGGAACGTGTCATGAACACCATTCAACTCCTTAGGCAAATCTAATCCGATAGGCCACATGGCCTACTTTCTCAATAATCTCATAATGGTCCAACGCAAAACTAGGTGCTAAACTTCCCTTTCTTCCCAAAGCGTTACCACCTTCCAAAGGACACCTTTGAGCTCAGACTTAGTCACATACACTCAATTCTAGAGGGCTCCCTCCTCTCATTGGCATTAACTTTTATAATGATTCCGTGCAGCCTTCAGTCTTTCACTTATTCTGACGAGATCTTCTCAGTAGTCTCTTGTACTAACTCAGGTCCTATCAACTGACCTTCTCCAACCTCAGCCCACAAAATCGGGGAACGACACTTCCTACCATACAATGCCTCAAACGGCGCACATCTCACACTAGAATGATAACTATTGTTATACGAAAACTCAACCAAAGGAAGATGAACATCCCAACTTCCTCCGAAGTCTAGGACACACGCTCTAAGCATGTCTTCTTAATGTCTAATAGTGTACACTCACTCTGACAATCTGGTCTGAGGGGAGATAAGCACGTTCTCATATTAAGCGTGTTCCTAATGGCCTCCTTGATTGACCTGCAAAAAACTTAATGTCGCAACGACTTTCACAATCCGATATAATCGAGATCGGTACACCATGTCTAGCAACCATCTCATTTAAATACAATCTAGCCAACCTTTCCATCTTATAATCCTCACGCATAGGTAGAAATGAGCGACTTAGTCAATGGTCCACATGACCCAGATTGTGTCGTGCCCATACTAGTCCTAGGGAAAGCTTAGTCACAAAAGACATAGTTATCCTTCCCATTTCCATACTGGGGAAATCATTAGGTTGTATCGGAGCAGGCCAGATGGCTTTGATGCTCAGCTCTTAAACCTTTCAACAAGTCAAACACTACTAACATATTAGCTATTACCTTTTTCATTCCAAGCCACCAATACCTATCTCTCAAATCATAATACATCTTATCAGCTCCTGGGTGTACAGAGTACTTTGACTTATGGGCTTCGTCCATTATCAAGGTTCTCACATCACCCTTTAAAGGCACCATATTTGATCCAGGTAATACAACACTCCATCATTCCTAAGTTTAATCATCTCATCCAAACCTTTTTGCAATCCAGCAGATTCATCTACAGCCTCCTTCTGAGCCATCAGTGTCCTATCCTTGATACTTGACTAGAGGATCATATTCATAGCTCTAACTCTCTTAGGCTTTACTATTTCTTTCCTACTTTATTTTTTTAAGGCATCAGCCAACCTCATTCGTCTTACCAGGATGGTAGCGAATTTCACAGTTATAATCACTAAACAACTCTATCCAGCGACGATATCGCATATTCAACTCTTTCTGACTAAAGATATGCTGAAGACTCTTATGATCCGTATAGATGACACTCTTTGTCCCATACAGATAATGTCTCTAGATCTTAAGTGCAAACACAATCGCGCCCAACTCTAAATCATGGGTAGTATAATTATTCTTATGAATTTTCAACTGCGTAGACGCATAGGCTATCACTTTACCTCTCTGCATTATACACAACAGCTAGGTTCCTATCCGGACGCATAACTTATATATTACAAAGTCTTCTGATCCATCAGAGACGCGAGAAGGCGCATTACAAACCACAAAAAAATAATAAAAAATAAATAACAAAACTTTTATTTTTTTTTTCCTTTAAGGTCTGAAAATGCATAGTCATGTTTCCTCACCCCAATTAAAAGTCTTACTTTTCTGGAGTCAAGATAGTAAGAGACTTAGCTATCTTAGAAAAGTTCTCAATGAACCTACGGTTCAACACAGCCAATCTTAGAAGAACGAACTCAGTCGCGAGTTTAGGGCTTTCAAATTCTTAACAGCTTCAATTTACTAGGGTCACATGAATCCCTTTACCATTTATCAATGCCAAGAAATGCAACTTCCTTAGCCAGAATTCACACTTAGAAAACTTAGCATACAGTTTCTCCTTTTTGAGCAGTTCCAAGACTAACCTTAAGTGTTCTACATGCTCCTCTTGAGTCTTAGAGTAGATTAAGATGTCGTCTATGAACACTATCACAAACTTATCAAGATACGGCCTACTAACTTAGTAATCCATCAAGTTCATAAATATATTGTTGGTGCATTTGTCGACCAAGGGCATTACAGTGAACTTGAAATTTCTATAAAGAGTTCTAACGCAGTCTTTGGTATATGTCATCCATCATGCACTCTCAGCTGATTGGTATCCAGACCTAAGATTTATCTTAGAGATAAAACTACGGACCCTTGTGTTGGTAAATAGACTCATGTCCGCAATCCTAGGTAGCGGATAACGTTCATTTAACGGTCAACTTATTCAATTCTATATAGTCACTACAAATTCTAAAGGAACCCATCTTCTTCTTAACGAACAATACAGCGCTCCCTAAGGCTGATGAATGTGTGAATGAAACTTGTCTTGGAGTTCCGCTTGAGTTAATCCTGACAACTCCTGCAATTCAGAAGGTGCAATACGAGTTAAGGAGACTTTGGCTATGGCTTGCTCCATGGGTTAACTCAATCTGAACTCAATTTCGAATAGGCGTAACTCCAGGATAGATCATCCAGAAATACCTTAGGAAAATCTCTAAACCTAACAATCTCTTCTTGTTTCGCTTTAACGCAACCCATCAAAATCTCACTTTCTCATTTCGGTTCTCTTCTAGAATACTCTAAGTATGTTGCCTATTCGGTTTGTGGTATCCATAACTACGCTTCTATATGGCAAATTATCTCAGCTTATAATTAGTAACAACAGCTCCATACCTATAATCACATCAAACTCCCATGTCCAAAAAGGTATTAAGGCGTTGTCATAGATATGAACCCCTCGATTTCGTGTTGTCGCACCCTTAATAAGCTTATCAATATCTACTAGCTGCTCGCTGGCTATTTCAATCTATATTGAAAACAAGTCGCTGGGCTCTAAGCTTAACAGAGGTATGAAGTAGTGGAAACAAAAACTTAGTCGGCACAGAGGTAAAATAGGTAGTGGTAAAGTTCGTGTTCAAAGTAAACATACCAACTCACAAATGTTACGGATCCTGGCGTGCCTTCCTCTGCTCCCAAATGAATGCTCCTTATCCCTTTGCCTGGTTCTTGGTTTCTTCGTCCATGACCCTCATTATTAGCACCAAATTGGTTTTAGACGGTATCCTTCGGTCTTGTACCCTTATTTCTATCTTAAAGACAAGCTGGCCTAACATGGTCGGTATACCCCATAATGGCATACCTAAACAGGTGGGTTTCAGCATTGAAGGGATTCACATTCTTGGCACATTCTATTATCCTTTGTCAAATGACCGGGCAAGTTCAGTCTGTAGATGTGCGAACAAGGTCCCGGGTGCATGGTAGGTGTTGCATGTGGTACACTTGGGGAAGTACCTGTATTCTTCTCTTGCCTACACGGGTTCTGGACCCTCTTAATTATCATCACTCATTCCTATCCTTGTCTAGGTTCCCCACATTTCCTCTCTTCTCAACTCTTCTTTAATTGTTCTCCATTCTAATAGTCTCTCATCAGTCAGTGCACAGAAAATCTGCACGGCCTTTTGCATAGTCTTTGGCTCTGTTGCTGCCACTATCCCACGGATTTATGGAGTAAGCCATAACACATACGCTCTTAATCATCCTACCTCTTAGAGTTTACAAATGTGGAATTAACCTTAGCCTACTCATGAAACCTATCAATTACGCAGAGGCTAGCCTCCGACCATAGCTCTAATCTCCACAACGTCAGTTCTAACTTTTGCAGATCTATGACTAGGACCAAAACTCTTGGTATCACATCGTACTCTTAAAGTCATGTCCTGAATACTAACAGCTACTTCGCGTCTTCAGCTGTGCGATCTGAGAGTTTCTCCACGTTAAAGCCTTTCACTCAAAATGAACCAGTTGAGTATTTCACCTTTGGGTCAATACTACAACCACTCATATCATGCACCTTATTACCATCTTTCTCACTTCTATCAAGTGGAGGGCTACAGCACTCCCTTACAATATATTCCTTAGTGTTACACGATAAAAAATTCACATTATATGAACAACCTACCGGTTTGCATTCCAACTATCACATTCCAAAGTTTCCCTGAACGTTCTCATTAACCACAGTAACATTCTGATTTCCAAACCTTCCCTTGGTGACTAACCTGGGGTCTACACTGGCGGTAAGTGGTTTTGCATATTGCTGGGCAATGATAATAAGGAAAAGTCAGGTGCACCCCTCAGATTGGGCTACCTCTAATTCTCATTAGCTCCCTCTACACCCACATTAAGCTCCCATACTAGATCATTTCGCTGACCTTTCAATTCATCAACACGTCAATCATTACCTTCCCTCTGTCTTCTACCCCTTCCATCCTCAACTAACCCATTCACCCATTCTCATCTAGTGATTCGGTGTAGGCGAGCCAGCACTTCGGGTTCTCATCCTTGGCGGCATTATCTATACGAGGGAGAACATGGGCAACGTTAGGTAAGTGGGAAGACTCACACACATTCATCGAATATCTTACTATACAAAACCAAATATACGCGCAACACCACCCTACAGTGTCAAATCTATTTGGTGAAACAACAATACCAAAGTACTAGAGTGTGTTATGGACACGCTTATAATTTACGTGCACCGTACTTTTAATCGCATCCTTTCCATTTATATTCAATATTTGAACCACTTATTTATTCAATGACTGAACATAAATAAGGCCCAAATCCAAGAACACAAAAAGGCACACCAAAAGCGGAAACACGCACACATAGTCCTTTTACGTCAACTAACGACAGTCTTAGGTTATAGTCTAGGCCAATCCACCTAGTTCTCTATAACCTTGGCTCTGATTACCAATCTGTCACACCCCAACAATGGCGAAAACTCGGGAATGCAACATAATGATCATCATAACGCACAAGGTACAAAAATAGGAAACTACATTGCATAAACTTTCAGTGCGTATGAAGACCATCGAAAACTTGAACAAACTAAGTGATGTCCTAAATAGCAACTAAAATCCACGAATCTCTTACATTTATTCATATGCCCTCGCAGGGGACCATAACCAAACTTTGTCCAAAATCTCCAAATACTAAAATCAAACAACAACCAAGCAAGACTTAAAACGAAATTCCACACGAGATACCTCTAAGTCTGCTATTAATCACCAAACTATTCCTCTTTCACTTCACCTGAAATTGATACTCAAAAATGTCAACAATAATGTTGGTGAACTCGTAGGTTTGACCTTAAACTCAAAAGTTGTGTCAATATTTCAACAGTGGACAATAGTGCTATATGACAATGAATATATGCTAAAACAACCAAGAATAAACATCCCGCTAGTCATATCATCAACATCCAATAATAAATCTAGAGTCGCAACTCCCAAATCCTACTGCACTAAGGGTACCAGCTGAAGCACTATGATTTAAGGCGTACGCACAGAACGCCTTACGCATGCCAATACACAGTACCATGCAAGTACACAAAGAAAACTTGTATGCAAACACCAGGTACATAATGTGTACCACACAGAACCTTGCATGCCAAACACGTAGTACATGAAGTTAAATCAAAAACATAATATCACATAACAGTCATAAAGCACATATACTTGTCACAAAAATACAAAAACCACATTTCGCAAGATCAATTCAAAACAATTTCAAAACATCATTTGAGTATCATTTTCCCCCAACAGAAAAACAGTAAAAAGTGGGGCTACGAGAACTTACCTTAAGCAAGCCTTTAGCAACCAACTTCTACTACACAAGCAAATGCAATGACGCCCGCACACGACCTAGTCCAGTTAATGTCTCATTTTAATCAATCACTTCCAAAAACAATCTTCACGTTTGATGCATAGAGTTTAGACGCGTTGTACAAGTACTCAAAATAGTTTTTAGTGGTGTCATGGTGTCGACTCATCTCTCAATCTATCAACATCTCATTCATCTGATAAATAAATCTTTACTATTTAGCGTAAATTAGTAAGTAATTAATAAAATATTTATAATTATTAATTATAAATATATCTCAACAAGTCCATTCAGTACACCTTAATCACTTCAAAATAATCATTCCTTGATTGAAAATGACCTGTTTAATCACAACAAACACCTTAGGAAAGTTTCGAGAAAAATTATATTTTTTCGTCTTTTAGTTGGAATTATTAATTAATTAAAGATTAAATAATATTTTATTATTAAAAATCAAAAATTCTTGTTTTAAGTAAAAATTTCTAAGTATAAACTTTTTTTACGAATTTCGGCATGGTACCTCGAGTATACGTGTTTACAACGCGTTTTATCAGAAGGGTTTCAAACCGAATTTCCAAACACTTTTCACCAGATTCGACACTTTCACAAAATTCCAAAATCTCAAACTTTAACGTTCACCAAAAAGTTTTCCCTAAAATAACCATCAATATCACTTCGTAAATACATTTCGCTTTCAAAAAGTCCACAAAAACTCTCCAAATGACCAAATATCGCTTATTGGGCCTCAAGGCCCAACAAGGGTCCATTATGACATTTATAAGTCGAAATATATTGAAGTCCAATAAACCTACGTCTCATTTACCATATATAAGTTATCTTACGTTATATGTAGAAATAATCCGGACCACAATATGCCCTCTCCCGTTAAGCCGAGACTCAAATTGACCTTATTGGGCGTGAGTCCATAAACTCCAAAATACGTATTATGGAGCTTTAAGAAATAAGCTAATAGATACGTATCGCTTTTGGTTACTACATAAGCCTCAAAAATAGTCCAAACAACATATGCATACACAAAATAATCAAAATCACTATTCTTAGTGATTTTGAGAAGTAAACGTGGCATATAAGCCCATATCAGCGCCAGAAATGGCTTAAAATAAGCCTGAATTAAGCCATACAAGCTACTATTAAAAATAAGCAATTCTAGCATCTATATTTATTCAACCATCACGACCACTAACATCTAAAACTACAAAAACCCTCTTTTTCTTTCTATTATAGTACATGAAACCAAACACACCCTTTCTTTGTTGGCTTCCAAAAAATCAATGTTTTCTCAACCATCAACTTGTACAAACTAACTCTATGCATCAAAAATAAAGCCCAAATGGACAAACAAAAATGTAATTTGAAATCTTACAGAAAAATCTTCAAATTTTTAGATTTAGACACGTATCCGGACACCCAACGTTGTTTAAATTGAATATCTTAAACACTAGAATCACCCCTAATATTTATTTCTTCATGTGATCTAAAGTTCAAAAAATTATGAGTGTGTGGTGTTGCTAGGTGGCGGACGAAACACAATGAAGGATAAGGATGAGAATATGTTTGATGTTTTGAAAATGAACTATGTGAGAAATGCTTAGATGTTAAGCATATATGTGTACCATAATAGACAAAGGAGCTAAAAATTGAGCCCTCCTTTTTAGTCCCTTGACCCTTGATCGGCCCCATGGATATACCATGGCGGTCTCAAGTTCTTTCTTTTTTGTGTGAAACACATTAAAGCTCGTAAAACTCAATCCGTATCATTTAGCCCAATGTTAAAAGAGGCATTTTATTCACATTAAAAATACTTTTCCATTCACTTAAGAGTTATTTCAGACTTGCCATATTACACATTAAACCTTCAAAATTCAATTTGGACATTAACGGACATGTCAGCTCGTTTTTCTCGGCATTCGCAAAATTCACGGGTCACAACCACCCAGAATACACATAACACCATAATACTTACAAAAAGGATTTTAATTAAATAAAACTCAAATCTTCACATATCTCATAAGTCCCACCGTCAAGCACGGTTGACAAAATCTGATAAAACTGACAAAAGTCCAATTGTCCAAAGGTCTTTTAATGAAATATTCAAAACACAAAAAGGGCAAAGTTACATAGTTGCTAGGGAATGAAGAAAATTGGTGGGTTAAATTATAAATTTATAAACCAAAAATAGATTAAGCCAACAAAATTAGGTGTAGTTGGCTAGTACTTCCCCTGACCGTTCTATGACAAAGACTAGAACATATAGACAAATGCCTCGATCACAGAAATGACAAAGACAACCTGAGTTGGCGTTCCCATAACGGTCAACTCCCCTTACATCCCGCTCTTTACATATTTTTACAGAATAAGTGGTGATATCGGCCAATTTTTACAAGACTTTACATCGTTGATGTTTGTAACGTATCAACGAATAATCGATCCTTCCAAGTAATTCCTTCGGTATAAACTTCTTTTTGAACCGACTATTTTTCTTCCTTCTTTTTTTTGTTTTTTCTCTCTTTTTTGCAATACATCATAAATCTCGGTGTCTTCACTATCATAATTCGTCCGTATAATCTTTTCCTTGTAATACTTCTTCTTCGGACATAATTCATAATCGCGAAAGTAGCAAAACTTACGAGCTACGCATTGTTTTCCCATTGCATTGTGCAATTTCTGACCATTACAGTGATAGAAAATTTTCATTTTGACAAGGAAATACAAGACTTTACAAGAAAAGAAACTTGCAACTTTTGATTAAAACTAGGCTTATTTACCACGGTAGGCTAAGGTGTAAAGGTGTAACGAAACATATTATATGGTGTAGAAAAGAAAGGGAATGGTCAAAGGTTGTTCTAGGGATTCTTACTCTAAAAAACGAGAGTAAAACAAAGGTTACATAAGAGTTACTAACCAGTGTAGTTGTTAATTTTTACCACATGTAGGCTATTTGGTTTAATCCTATAAATTTATCAGTTGAACATGTTCCTCCATCTAAATCCATAGTACTAATCATTGCGGTCTCGAGTGATATACCAGGACAAGTTCTAAAGTCCACTACATCATAGGCACACTCATAATTTTGTGGAATTTTTAGTAAACAGTTCGAAACGGAATAGGCTTACTTCTCACAATAAGTATCAAGGGTTATAGTGCGTTAGGTAATGTAACTAGTGATTTTTACAAAAGTTATGCTGATTTTTTTTTATTTTTGCCGTTTTTAAGCACTTTGCAGTGTTATTTTGATAAAAAAGAGGACAAGTACGTTCTAATTCTCCATCCCTCACTTAAATTATACAATGTCCTCGTTGTATATAAAACAATTTAAATAATATGGGAAATAGAATTAGAACGAGGAACTCCCCTGATATTTTGCTCGAGATGATTCTCCAAGTTGAGTTCTTGAGTAAAAAATGTGTTGAATAGCCGTCTTGAGATTTCAAGACTCCAATACTTCAAGATTTTAATATTTAATATACTTCACATATGTTATCATTTCATTAGAAGGTCTGAGAGTAACCCCTGTGTTATTAGTGTATTACCAGTTATGAAAACTAGTGCAACTCCATCTCCGGTGTATTCGTTTGGTTAGACTCGAAATAACAACCTAAGATTGTACAGGAAGTCGATACGTCATATCCATACCCCAGGATACGCTGTATTTATACATGTATACGATGTATTCATTTAATGAATACGTCGTATAGACTGGGCTAAAAATAAAGACTGGATAACGTCTAGATAGTCAATACGCCGTATCCATGGGGTTTGGATACGCCGTATAGACAGTCTGGGAAGACAGACTCCATAAGAAAATTGAAAATACATTCTGAGTTGTCTCCCGGCAAGCACTTTTGTTTACAGAAAAGACTTTAAGTTAGACTTGCCCTAATTTAATCTAATCCTTATAAAACAACTTGGGGTCGAATGGGATGCCTAATGCCACATACAAATTTTTGATTAGGAAAATGAATGACATCCATTTGTTAAGATGATTCCAAGTCACGATATTAAAATTTAATCCCTTGATAAAAGTTTTAGTTTTGAAAATTTTATAGATGTTATTCATGACTGTTTCCCAAAAGCTTATTTGACCCATGTGCATAGGCACCAACATCGGTATTTATTGCATCAGGTAATGGTTTGACAGATAAATCCCCCGAAGAGTGTTCAATATCGATTTTATCATCATCATTGTCCTCATCCGATTTTTAATCAGCGGGATAAATTATGTTAAAAGAAAATAAATCATCAAAGTATAAAACATTTTGTTCCTCTTCATCACATTCAAACAATGATGTTTCATCTTTTAAATTAAATTCATTCGATTTGTTGAGGACTTACAGTTGAGGTTGAAATCTGATTTAGATCGTTAGTAGCATCATTGTAACTCAATGGCTGGAATTCATTCTCAAATCTTTAAAGAATCATAATTCACTCAAAAGCAAAACTGACCGTAGCTCGGGTGACGGGTAAACGAAGGCATATTACTTTTTCATTATCATTTTCTGAATTCGTTTTATAAATCGTTGGCAGAAATTATTTTATAGGAAACTGAATTTTTGTCATAAATTACCGTGTAATCTTCATCTTTGGATTCGTCAAACGATATTCTAAAGTTAATTTCATTGTCGTTAAGAGAACTTACCGTAGGCTCACACGAGAGTGTTGCTTCAGATGTTAACGTGTCGTTAAAGACTATAACTGGGAATTCAGTTTCAACAGATTTGAGGTCGTGAACGTCTTCATCATACCAGATTCTACCATACTTAGCAGTTTCCCAGTTAAATACTTTACCATGTCTTCGAGCTTTTTTTTTCTCGAGCCTGATATACTCCTCCATAGTAATGTTGGGGTTGTCCATTGTGACCTGTAAAATTTTTTCTAGGAAAGAGAAACTGTCAAATAGCTTAATACGCCGACCCTATCATGAACATCAATACGTCGTTGATGTGATAGAGTTGAATACATTGTTTTGGTTTGAAAAAAAAAAAATTGTACACCAGATCTAATAAATTGAATACGCCGTTTTTGAGTATTCGGACTCAGAAAATTACAGCGAATGTAATAATGCAGAAACAGACAAAACATAATATGTAAAATGATACAATGCAGAAAAACAAAACACAAAACAAAACACACAAATATGCAAATTAATCTAAACTAAACTAAACTAAACTAAAACACTAATAAGAAAGAATTAAACAACTTCGCTCCCCGACAATGGCGCCAAAAACCTGATGTGTCGTTGTGTAGGTGTTATTTTATATATCAAGTTTTACTTATTTTTATTTATGCCGGCACTATACTAAAAACAACACTCTAACGGGTAGTGTACTATCGGTCAAGAGTGCTTCGTTGGTAAGTTCGGGTGTCGATCACTAGAGCGGAGCGTTAATATTAATTAATTTTTTTTAGATTTTAGTTATCTAATTTATGCAAAACCTAAACTAATGATAAAGGGGGGTTCAGCCTGAGAGACTGGCACGATTTTGGTATCTAATCTAAGGTTTTGATGACAATTAACACACAAGTTGATAGAAAAAAGATAAAGAAGAGGTCAAGCCTTATGTAAGGAAAACAATATTAGCCATGTTTAATTAAATAGAACGTTGGTTTGATTATTTAGTGCAATGAATGACTTATCTCGAGGGTTATATCATTCTTAGACATGGGCTCTGATACCAATTGTAGGATATATAATTACCATATCATAATCATGGAACAAGATAGAGTTTTAGATAGAGAAAGAGATTAAGAGAAACTTAGGTGTTGTTTGTTTATTAAGAGGCTCTGAATTTGAATCTAATTCACAGATCTAGATCTGAATATTCGATAGAAAAGTCTAAATCTGATTTTCATCTTAATCTAAATAAGTGGTTGAGAAATCTAAATCTAAATCTGAATCAAATAAAACGGTTTGTTTTGATAAAAATGTCTAGAAAGGATATGGATGAACACTTCTAGAGAGAGAAAGGAAAAAAAGAAATATTAGATTAGTGAAATTAAGAAAAGTAAACAACCAACCCTCTCCAAGGTGTAGAGAGGGGGATATATACTTTCTAGTAGTCGGTCATGGACCCTTGATGGGCTTTCCATGGGCCTTGGGATTTACTAGCCTATTTAGTTTCCAAATATTGCTTTACGAGCTATCAAACGATATAATGGAAGTGACCAACACTTTTTATGATCCTAACAATCTCCCCCTAAGGGAGGTCACTCTATTTTACTAAAACTTAAACCTAGCATACTATGCTTTGTCTTTAGTCTTGTGTTCGCATGGTTATTTTCTTTACATCATCTTGTAAACATGATGTAGTGATCTTTGACTTTAGGCTTGAGCTTGTTCTGATAGGCTTGACTTGAATGTGAATTTGAGCTTCTTTAAGATCATCAACCAAGCATAATCTCTTTTCATCGTATTGTGATCTTTTGCCTTCTTGTGACTTGTGACTTCTGGACCGACATGCTCATACTGTTCTTGATGTTCTTGATGTTGAAAGCGTGTTTAACCATCTTTCTTGATATTCTTTAACTTTAATACTTCTTTACTTTATGGAGTACGTGCGATATCAACTTAATACTTCATCGCTTCAAGAAAGACGTATGGTATCAGAGTAGTGGAAGTCTTGAAACATGTATTTAAGCTTTCATGATGTCTTTACTTTTGTCGGTTAAGTATGAGCATGTGGCTTTGAATCTTGACTCGTCTTGATCCAATAGCTGCGACCATCGAGATTACATGTATGAAAGGGTTAGTTATAATCAACAAGTATGGACGAAAGTGGCTTTGTCACTTCGTCGAATACGGTTGTAATAACTACGGTTCCCCTTTAATCAGTATAAATATTTCCTATGATCAGGTAGAATTCCGAAGAATCTCCTTGACATGGTTTCGCAGCTGCACTAGCCGTTCTCATTACCGGAGCGTCTTAAAGCAGACAACACGGTAAGAGTGAACCGGTAAGTTACTATCTTCCCGATTAAGCCGTCAATTCGTGTTTAGCTTTCCAATGTCCAGATACCCTTGTGAGGCTTCCCATGGACATAAGATTTAAGATTGATTTAGAAAATAAGTCGGCGTGTCAAGATGCAAATGGTTTTTATGACACACCAACATATTTATCTTTTTCTAAATTCATTCGTCAATTCATAAGCTGGACTGAATCGATATCCAGTATCACAAGTTTGATCAGTGTAGAATCTCACAAGTCACCTACCAAGAGCTTGTTTGATGTTGGCTCAAGCAGGATTTCCATCTTCACTGTGACAACTTAAGAGTCACTCTGATGTTCTGGAAAAATCACAAGGATGATGCGTAGGACTCTTGACATATATTTCTTGTTTTTCACATTGTGTGAATTAGCAAGCATATTTTGGATAAGTATCCTAATGAGATTTATGGATGATCTATTTTGGATTTAGACTCAATAATTCACTTTGGTTTTAGTAATCGGAGGCTGGAGCGGACTGCCACCTTTTCAATACCAACTAACTCAGAGAGAGAAAGTTGATAGAAATGCGTGTAATCTTCATGAGAAATGAAACAGAAATCTTTTGAGAGATTCTGAGTGACTAGGGAGGGTTGTGCATTGCATCACTGGGTCCATAATGTCAATCTTCAATGTCAGCAATCATCTTTGTGATTCTTACAGCAGATGTATTAACCCGGTTTCTGCCTAAGTGTAAGGAGGGCTTCTTTCTTTTCACTCTTTATCTTAACTTTTCTTTTTAATTCTTCAACCCCTTCAGCGCTTACCGAGACTTCATAACTAGTACCTTGTTGAGTTTGTTCCAGTACTAGCTCCATCTCAGTTGGCACTTTTCCCTTATTCTCACTTTTACTCCTTTTTTATATCATACCTATGGACTTCTACACTAACTAGTGGAATGTCCCTGGGTGGATCCCTCCGGTTCTGGCTGGATCGTGGGAACGAATACCTATACCTAACCACCTTATAACTCTAAAAAAATTAAATACATGGTCGGTCTTTTAGTATCATTCACAACCGTAAAACCATTTGTTATGCTCCCCCTCA
>BQNB010093022.1:2906-26470 GCA_026074375.1 Tanacetum coccineum
TGGACTACAAATAAAACAAATGGAAGATGGTATTTTCTTTAATCAATCTAAATATATTAAAGAAATGCTTAATAAATTTAGGTTAGAAGAATCTAAACCAATGGAAACCCCCATGTCCTCCGATACCAAACTTACGACAGACGAAGAGTATGAGTCGGTAAATAGTACCAAGTATAGAGGCATGATAGGTAGTTTATTATACCTAACGGCAAGTAGGCTCGATATCATGTTTAGTGTCTGCCTTTGTGCCCGCTTCCAAGAGGCTCCTAAAACCTCTCACCTTAAAGTGGTTAAGCGTATCTTCCGATACATTAAAGGCACTATGCACTTAGAATTATGGTATCCTAAGGGGACCGACATAGAAACTGTAGTATATGCCGACTCTGATCATGCGGGAGATTATGTGGATCGAAAGAGCACTAGCAGTATTTATACGTACGTGGGATGTTGTTTGACATCTTGGTTCTCGAAGAAACAAACCGCTCTTTCTATATCCACTATCGAAGCCGAATACATAAGCGCCAGAAAGGCATGTCAACAAGCACTATGGATGAAACAAGATCTTATCAAATATGACGTTCGACTCGACGACGTCCCGATTATGTGTGACAATAAAGGCACGATTGACCTTAGCAAAAACCCGGTGCAATATTCTTGAACCAAACACATCGAAATTCGTCACCACTTTCTTCGTGATAATGTTCAGAAAGGACATATCTCAATCAAAAAGGTTCCGTCCGTCGACAACATCACCGGCATTATTACGAAACCCCTTAAACGTGAATCGTTTAACTATCTACGTCTTGGTTTAGCAATGATAGAACACATTCCATAAATCACATTAGTCCGCTACTTCTTCTTCTGTCTCAATTATAGTCCGTGTTCTATTCTGTGTCGTGACAACTTAAATACTTCATCCGAAGTACCTTAAACATTTTTAATTCGCGAAATGCAAATTAAAATGTCACTCATCTTTGCAAAATTTTTATCAAAACTAAGTCCAAAAAGCCTCGCTGAGGGCGGCCCCCCAATATATTTGGGACCGCTTAATAAATATGGGATCGCCAACAACAAACACCATATTTTACACTTAGTCAAAAAAAATCAAAAACAAAACCAAACACACCCCTTCTTCTATGAAAGCGACGAACACAACTAAAACAACCCAAAAACTCAAAATCACCCATTAAAACACTAATTGAAGATAAAATCAACACCTACAATCATTCACAACATTACATAGATCATCAATTGTAAGTCATTTCATCTATTTTCTTTTAATTTGAGTCTAGGGTTCATGATGAACATTAAAAATTAAAATTGGGGATTTTTCATTTTTCTTTCAATTTTGTACAATTAAAATTACTAGGATACAATGTATAACTAATATGCTTCCTGTAGACATAGGATTTGCATACACTTGTGAGTTTGTCAAAAATTGATTTCGAACCAAAAACCCTAATTTTATTTTCAAATCACTCACGTTAGGAACATAATAAAATTGTTGTCATAAATTGTTAATACAACTTAAAAACGTTTTCAAACACATGCATAACGATCTCATGAACAAAGCTTCTGATACATAACTCACATGTATTTTTAGACATGTTTAGATGAGCAAAATCAAACTAAAGAGCGTTTGGATTAACTCTTAGGATTTTAAAGTTTAGGTCGAGTTAATCGTTACTCCACATTTGTCACATTTAGACACACACTATATACAATGTGCATAACAAAGTACAAGTAAGCGGTAATAAAATGTGATTTTATTTTTTTTCTAAGAAATCATGCATCGTAAGTCATTCAAATATCACAAAAATACAAGAGCCTATGTTCCAATAATATCACATGAATACTGTACACCTATAAAATAGAAACTAAGAAACCTTGAAAGTCGTTGCATTCATGAGGGTCGAGTGGTTTTTGATGACTTTGCGGATCTAAACTATGTTCGGTCCTTGTTTCACTTTGTTGAATTTGAGTGTCTCTTTGAAATTAATGACCAAATTTGTCCTCGTTTCATACTAGAGTTTTATAGTCAATATCAATTAAACTATTCCGATGAAGGTTAAATGTTCATCGAATTTGTGATTCAAAATCAATTCTTTTCTTACTCTCTTGAAGAATTTGCTTAAATTCTTGACATACCTTGCGAGGGTACCTGCGTCTTTACTGACAAGTGGTCACTTGACGAGTTGGCATATGGTGTCCCTACAGATGGTCCATATCAAACCAACCCTCCTTCTCCTGATGACATCATTTCGTCTATTCGAATTGATCGAGAAGGTCAAGTCTGTCGCATCCATCAAGAGGAAGAAATTGATGTTCTTAAATATCAAATTCTCACTCGTGAAATTGTGCCAACTTTGAAGCCTTTGGAAGAAATTATCTAGGAAAACATTTTTTGTCTGGGGGGTAATCGGGACCATGTTCCTGCGTGTCTTTGTTACATGCTTTACTGTGTTGTACATTCCAAAAAGTTCAACCTTTCCTATTACATGGCAAAATGAATGGAGTGGGTCACTAAACAAAAGCGGTTAATTTTACCACATGGTATGTGTCACACCCCCAAATTTCACTGCAGCAGAAGACTGGATTTGGGATTGTGACTTCATGGCGTGAAGAGGGCTTGATACGAGAGATAGACCTCTATATGTCATTATACCAATGCAAACTCCTTATATTCCGTATGGTAGAACACCCGAGAAAACATTGCTAAAGTGTCAACATAAAGTTGGTGAGTTCATAGATCATTCAAACCTAGCATGATCCACATAACATAATAGATAGAGATAGAACAAGACTTTATATAAACGAAATCATACAAGTCATATATGACGGGTAATCATAATAACAAGCATATCTACCGATGATAACATAGAATCCTTTCGGCCTATATACTACTTCATCATGAGTGCATTAAGAATGGTTTATATCAAATATGCATATATATATATATATGAATTCCTCCTAACCCGGTCGGTCAACATAAGGAAGGGTCTTAAACAAAAGTCCACTTGGGTTGTTTATCAATTTACCACACAATTCTCACAAGTATGATATTGACACGTCATAAACAAACGGTTCAAAATACATCAAGACAATTAACCCTTTTGGCCTATTTCAATTGCAATGATATACCAAAAGATAAACAATTATCCAAGCAAGATAACATCGAATTCATAAACATGTATATTCATAAGTCATAGCAAAATCATCCAAATATCATATAATGTTTCACATATGAGAACAAAGTAACAATACAAATATTTAGACTACAATAACCACCAACCCAAAACTAATAGTTCCATGATCAACCAACAACCAAATGCTACTGAGATAACCGAAAATATGTCACCTAACTTCTAGAAATTCAACAACGTATCACCAAATGGAGTATTTGGTAATAAGGTTTATAGTGATGATCTTAAGACAATTTGGTGTGAATCCTCTAAAAATCAGAGTGAGAAGTATTTAGATTCTGGAAATGGATGATATGTAGGTCTAGATATGGTGTTATGAACTGGAAATTCATGGATATAGGTGGGTGGTTCATAGTGGAGGAGATGGTGATGAATGTGGTAAGTGGTGATTAAAGGTTGTATTGGATCATTAGATCCAAGGGTCCTCACCACTCCTTCCTCCTCTCCAAAGGTTTTAATGAATGTATATATGTAAGATATAAGATTATATGAGAAATATATGAAATGGGAGAGCCAAGGAAGGTATTTATAGGCTGTCCGGGGGCCAAAGTGCGCCGCACAAACTTATTTGTGCGCCACACATAGGGAGTTAATGCACACTTAATTTAATTGCCTTTAATTTTCTCCACCGCCACTCAAAAGTGAGCTGAACTTTAGGTAAAAACCAGCCGCATTCTCTGGGTGTTAAAGGACTTTTCAGTTCTGGTGAAAAAGTATGCCGCACTTTCTGCAAGTGCAGCATACTTTTGGTTGTTTTTAGTAGTTGGCTTTTTGCAAAGTTATAGATAATTGAATTCTCTTTTCGTGGCTGCTTGAATCAACTAAAACAGAGTTCGTATGACCGAGTTATGGCCAAAACAGTGAACAGGTGTCTGGAGATCTTTAACTTGAGTTTACTTTTCAATTTAAGCTTTAATTCTTCATGTTTTCTTTCGTTTTCTTCCACGATACATTCTTAGAACTGATGTGTCGTTGTGGTGTGTTAATACAAATAAACTGGTTTTAAACAAAATGTTTTACAATCAACTTAGACTAAGGTTTTATTAATGACAAAACAAACAACGTCTTATACTCACAAACAAGATTTTTACTATCTCATCTCCTCATCTTGGTAGAAAAACACGAATGCAAATGATTTCTTACTATCTCCCACATCTTGCAGAAAAACACATGCAACTTGAAAAAGCATACAAATTCTTTTAAAACCCTAACTTTATACAAAATCATCTTACACTTATTTTCTCATTTAGTATATAATCAAATGCAGGCAAATCCAAGGAAAATCCTCATATAGATTACACAAGATATCTTAAGATTTTGCAAATCAAAATTTGGATTTTGTTATTGTATTCCGATGCCCTTAGTTTTGCAAGCCGGTGCCCTTTGTCAACAGCACCGGAAGAACAGTCCTACAGTAATTTTTTTGGCTATAAATACCAAGCCATTTCTTATGTTTTTTACATATACCTTTCTCTTTCTATCTAATCTTACTCACACAACACAGGTCACACAACACGACACACTACACACATCTCCAACAAACATGAGACGAAAACCCCAACACGCCCTGACAAACCCCACCTTTGAACAGTAATCAAGCACGCAACAAAGTGAGATGATCTTTGAAACATCTTCAAACAACTCACAAAAGAACCACCAGCATGATAATAAAAGTAGAAAGTACGAACTAACATCACGTAAGGTTGTGTTATCATCGAATCAAAGTGAGAAAGGGGGGGAAAATTCGGTGATCATCTTTGAAACCTAAGAAAGTGTAACCATCGAAGTGAATGCATCTCTCCGCTAAGTGAAAGGAGCATGAGACAAGTGTCTAAAAACAAACTCTCGAGTAGGTGACTCGGGAGTTAGTAGGGCAAGGAAGGTGTATTGAAGCCCGAACCACTAAAAAGACTTTGTGTCCCGGTGAATCTTCATACAAAACTCTATCTTCTCTTTACCACTTTACATCTCTTACTTCTTAATTGTCAAACATCAATATCTAGATCAATTCACAAAAAGTTTCAAAAGTGTTAAACAAATCTAAAAAGAACAAAAAATCTTGGAAAAACTATTCAACCCCCCCTTCAAGTTTTCCACAATCGGCATCAAGAGCTAGGTTATCAAAGTTTTTAAAATAAATTGTATTTTAAATCTTTAAACGATTATGGATTTGGAAAACTACAAAAAAGGTCAATCTATGCAACGACCACACTCTCTTCGAGGCAAATTGTATATAAATTGGAAAAAACCGTTTTGAAACTAACGTGAAAGTCTAAGTGATATTGATCTTTTGGTAATATCATAGCTCATGGTAACTACAAACCTGACCATCAAAAGACAAGTGATGGCAAAGGATGTGTTACAACCATATGAAAAACTTGATGAACATCAAAAGAAAATGCTTTCCAAAAATGATGAAGCTTAAAATGGATTTATAACAATGCTTTACCTTAAAAAACGGAATAATGAAAGAATTTTCAGTGTGACACGGCCTCAAAATATTTTAGGAGGATATCTTTAATAACTACTCATCAAGGTAACAAACAAGTTAAAAGATAATAAAATAGATCTTTTTGGTTCAACAATAAAGGAGTTTACGATTAACCAACCGATGAGAAACCATTGATTGGCCTTTCTAGATTTTAATACCATTTTATTACTTCTCTTAAAGCACTTGATGAATCTTTTTCAAGTCGTAACCATGTTAGGAAATTCTTGAGGGCTTTTCCATCAAAATGGCAACCAAAGGTAACGGTGATAGAGGAATCTAAAGACTTGTTAAAGCTATCTCTAGACGAACTTGTTGGCAACCTCAAAGTCTATGAAATAGTTCTTGAAAAGGACTTGGAGGTTGCAAAGAACAAGAAAGAAAAGTACAAGTCTCTCGCACTCAAAGCAATACAAGTCTTGAGTGATGATAATACATCTTCCTCAGATAGCAATGATGAGGAATATGCAATGGCCGTAAGGGATTTCAAGATATTCTATAGAAGAAGAGGCAATTTTGTCCAACAACCCTATGACGACAAAAAGAACTTCTAAAAAATCAAGGAAGATAAAAAGGAAGAACGAAGATGCTTCAGGTGTGATGATCCAAATCACTTCATAAGTGATTTCCCTAAAAACTTTTCCGGTGATCAAAAGGCATTCGTTGTCGGAAGTTGGAGCGATAGTGGAGATGACTTAAAGAAAGAAGAGATTTGTCTCATGGCTCACTCAAACGAGGTATTATCTGATGATCCTTACTATAGTAGCTCATCTTTAGATAACGAATCTAGGGAAAATGAGTATGACAAACTTGGCCAAATTAGTCTTAGAATTATCAACAAAAACAAACATCTAAAGACTAAAAATAGATTGCTCAAGAAGACCATTAACGAACTTAAAAGCAAGCTAGACGTATTAGAAAAAGGTAAAGAAACTAGTAGCCATTATGATGCTTGTAATGAAATTAGATTAGAAGTTAACTCTCTAAGACTAAAACTAGCTAGTTTTGAGAATAGTAGTTCATCTATATAAAAAATGGTCAAAATGCAAAAACCGTCAAAAGACAAGTGTGGATTAGGTTACACAGAGACTGATAGCATTCCCCTAAAACCTAAATCAAAAAATCTAGGATATCAACCTTTACAAATCTCTCCTGTAGAAACTAGGCTTGCTGGTGCCATTCATCAACAGCATCGGCCAGTTCAAACGAACAACACCGACTGTCTAATGACAGTGTAGAAAAAGGAAAAGAATTGAAAACCAATGTAGTTAAACAAAATGACTCCATTCTAATTACCAAAAAGTCTATTTTAGGTGCACCAAAAGGTAACAAACTACCACCAATTCTAAAACTTGGTCAAGGACATGGAAAAAATAAATTCCAAACGTCCAATAGAAATGACCCATAGGAGACCTATAACCCTATACCCCCAAAAGCGTTTATCGCCAAGTAAATTGGAACTATGAAACACAGACATGAACAACAATTCAACCTCCTTATGTATAATCAATGGAGTCCCTTTCCTCCATTTCTATACTGGGACAACCAACGGTGGTTATAAGACACTAACGGACTCATGAGATATTGTGGACCGAATGCTATAGTTGTTTTATGCCATCTAGGTACATCAAAAGGTGAAACTTGACCCGATGAATGGATCCAAGATGCGGTTGTACTAGATACATGAAACGGAAAACAAAGATCTCTTCCATCATATAAACTTTTTTGAATGGAGGTAACATGCTTGTTTGGTATAACCCTAAAAGCAAAGATCATCGGCAAAGGTAAACGATTTCTTCCATAACTCCCTCACCATTAATGATGTTAGTCACGTAAAAAATCTTATTTTTTAATCTTCTTAGCATAGGTCAAATTTGCGATAAAAAGTGCAATGTACTATTTAGTGAAACCGGTAGCAAAATAATTAAAAAAGGCATAACCTTAGGAAAAGGAATTAGGAAAAATGGCCTTTATATTATGAAAATGGGGAACTCACCAAAAGACGCCCTTTGTCTAACCTCTATAGATGATACTTCGCTATCATCTAAAGAACTTGTTAGAAACTTACCAAAACTAAAGTTTAAAAAACATTTTTGCGATGCTTGCAACGTTGGAAAACAAGTACATGAAAGCCATAAGGCTAAAAACATGGTTTCTACTTCTAAATGATGTATAACTTTTGCATATGACTTGTTTGGTCCGTCGGCCGATCAAAGTTACAAGAGGCAGAACTTCAACACATTTTGTTTATTGTTTGACGATTATTCAAGGTATACTTGGACAAGATTTTTAAAACATAAAAATGAAGCTTTTGATCATTTTGAAATTCTAAGTAAAAAGATTCAAAATCAAAAGGGTTGCCCCATTATTTCAATTCATACGGATCATGGTTGGGAATTTGATAATGAAGTACAATTCGGAGCTTTTTGTGATGCTACTGGCATTCCTCATAACTTTTCGGCTCCACGTACTCCACAATCAAATGGGGGTAGTAGAACGTAAGAATAGAACACTACAAGAAATAAGTAGAACATTGTTAAATGAACAATCAATTCCTCAAAATTTTTGGTGTAATGCCATTGACACCTCCACCTACATTCTAAATAGGATTCTTTTTAGACCTTTCCTTGGAAAAACTCCTTATGAGATTTTAAAAGGTAGAAAGCCCAACTTAGAATACTTCAAAGTTTTTGGTTGTAAATGTTTCATTTTAAATACCAAAGACTACCTTACTAAATTTGACCCTAATCGACCAAAGGTATTTTCTTAGGATATTCCCCTAATAGTAAAGCTTATGTAGTTCTAAATAAAGAAACCATGAAAGTCGAAGAATCTCTCAATGTCAAGTTTGATGAAACTCCTCCTCCTAATTCTCCTCCTTTAGTCGATGATGACTTACTAGAATTCGACATCATAGAAAACCAAATAAAAGACTTAGAAGTTAAGGAAAATAAACCATTAAATAAACAAATCTCTAACATCAAAGAATCTAAAGATCATCCCTTAGGAACCGTCATAGGAAACCTAAATCAAAGAACTCTAAGATCTCAAGTTCAAAACCAAAGCAACTTCCTCTGCTTTGTCTCTTTCGTAGAACCTAAAAACATTAAAGAAGCTATACAAGAGGAAAGTTGGACTATGGCTATGCAAGAAGAGTTAACTCAATTTAAAACAACTGACGTTTGGTGTCTTGTTCCTCCTCCCAAAAACCAAACTATCATCGGTACAAAATGGGTCTTTAAAAACAAACTTGACGAAAATGGTGTCGTATCTAGAAACAAAGCAAGACTTGTTGCACAAGGATACAATCAACAAGAAGGAATAGACTTTGATGAAACCTATGCCCCGGTGGCAAGATTAGAATCTATAAGAATCCTTCTTGCATATACTTGTGCTCATGACTTCAAACTATTTCAAATGGATGTCAAAAGTGATTTCCTAAATGGTTTTATAAACGAAGAAGTATATGTAGCCCAACCTCCTAGATTTTTAGATTTTGAAAAACCTAATCATGTGTTGAAACTCAAAAAAGCTCTCTACGGTCTCAAACAAGCACCCAAAGCTTGGTATGATCGGCTCAAAGCCTTCCTCCTTGATCATTCATACACCATAGGCTTAGTAGATAACACTTTATTTTCTAAGAAAAAGGATTCACATATCATCATTGTCCAAATCTATGTGGACGACATCATCCTCGGATCAACTTATCAAGACTTATGTGATGATTTCTCCAAAATCATGCATGATGAGTTTGAAATGAGCAGGATGGGTGAATTAAATTTCTTCCTTTGTTTACAAATCAAACAATTCGAAGATGGAATCTTCTTCAATCAATCTAAATATGTAAAAGAAATGTTAAAGAAATACGGTCTTGAAAACGCCAAACCAATCAAAACTCCTATGTCTTCCGAAACCAAACTCACCCGTGACGAAGAGGGCGAACCCATCGACGACACTAAATACCGTGGTATGATTGGTAGTTTACTCTATCTAACTGCTAGTCGCACTGATAATCACGTTTTAGTGTCTTCTTGCGCTCGTTTTTAAGAAACTCCTAAAACCTCTCACCTCGAAGCTGTAAAGCAAATCTTCCATTATATCAAAGGTACTTCTCACCTAGGCTTATGGTATCCCAAAGGAACCGGTCTTGAGACTATTCTCTATGCCGATTCCGTCCACGCGGGAGACTATGTCAACCGAAAAAGCACTAGTGGTGTATGTACCTTCGTAGGTTGTTGTCTCACCTCATGGATGTCAAAGAAACAAACCGCCTTAGCTATCTCAACCACCGAAGCCGAATACGTGTCCGTCGGAAAAGCTTGTCAACAAGCCTTATGGATGAAACAAGCTCTAGTAGATTATGAAGTTAAATTAAATGACGTACCTGTTCTTTGTGACAATAAAGGAGCCATAGATTTAAGCAAAAATCCCGTTCTTCACTCTCGCACTAAACATATAGAAATCCGTCATCATTTTCTCCGTGATAACATTCAAAAGGGTAATATCTCTATCGAAAAGGTTGCATCCGAAGATAATATTGCCGACATTCTAACCAAACCACTTAAAAGAGAACCCTTCAATCTTCTTCGACTCGGCCTTGGATTAATGGAACCAAACTCTTAAAACCTTTCTCCTAAGGTCTTTCTCATTTGTGTCAATTCATTCTCTTACTACATTGTTTAATACAAATAAAAATGTTTTTGTATAACTTGTCTCGTGAACGTATACAAAGAAACACATGGTCAATATGTCGTTTCAAACACGTTCATTGTAGCCACATTAAAAGGAGGCTTAGGGTTTTTCTCTCTAAATAAAACAATTTTTTTTCTGTCATCGAGTCGAGAAAAACTACACCTCCAACATATCAAAGTTTTACTCAAAAATTTTTTTTTTTTTTTTTTTTTTTTTTTTTTTCTTACTACAAAAACAAAAAATTATTCTGCCCTCGGACCGTGCATTCAAATTTCAAGCTGGTTCCCTTTTCAGAATAGCATCGGTAGAACTGGCAGACCTGTTCTCTGGTATTAAAATACGAATTTTTCAAATTCAAATTCAAACTTTCCCTCCTTGTCACATCACTTAGACTCTAAATATAGAAGTTGACCTTAGCCATAATCTAATCATTAGATTTTAACTAAGTTAACAAGCAAAACATTTAAGTCTAACTTCAAAATAGTGCACAAATCTTGCCCATCTTTCCTCTAAAAATAGTGCACAATTCTTGGCCATACCCTTCTCCACTCCTACCTCTTGTGTCTTACCTTCCCTTTCTTCACAATGCCTAAAGAGAACAATATAATCTAAAACAAACCGCAAGAATAGTGTTAGGCCATTTTGCTTTGTCCAATCCAAGAACTTCTTTCCTCCCTATCAAACTATGTTTTTGATTTATATTATATTAAATATTTAAAAATAGGAGATTTTTTTTAGTTTTATATTTATTATTATTTATTAAAAGAAATTGTATTTGGTATAGTATTATATTATGTATTGTTGATCTTTATTTTTGGTACTAATTTATTAAATTTGTAAATTATCTCAAGTTTATCGTATACAAATTAACTTTTTTGTTATTTAATCTACTATTAAGATATTATTTATTGATTTGATTAGTACTTATTATATATAATATAACTATCTTTAGTGACAGAATCGATGTTCCAAAGGGCCGAACGATCAAAACAAGTACACAATTCTAAAACACGAAAACAAAAAAAACCAAAAAGCAAAAAAATCACACCCATTATACACCACCACACCCCCACAATAAAAACACCAAACACCAAAACAAAAACATCAAAACACAAACAACCCAAAACCAAAAAAAAAAAAACAATGCAAGCTCTAAACACACCCCCAACCTACAACACATTCGGGAGCTCCACCAACTACAACCTCTAACATCCCAAAACACTCACCCTACACACACTCCACCCCATTCACCCTCCCTCGAAAATGCTAGCAATCCACCTAAGACAACACCACCTCCAAAGCCAACGCAACCACCCGCACTCCTACTCAACCATCCCAGCTCACCACATCGTTAGCTATTAACCTTGAATCCCATTTTAACTCTGGTTTCTCTATCTCCACATCCTCAACTATCTCTACTCTATGTGCTAGGTGATCTTCCATCATCAACAACAAATCCATCACCTCCAAGACCATCCTTTGCAACCATTAAACGGTTGGCAAATGAGCCACCTCCTATTCCTCCCATAAACTCTACTTTTCCCTTGCTAACTCCAGAGATAGAACCAACACCTCCTCCTCTCCACCACATTGCTTGCCGACCATCTACAACTCAACTCCTACCTCTACCGCCATTGGGACCCAATTACCTCTTCCCTGCTCACAATCATGAGATGTATTATGAACATTGCCAAAAGGACACAAGTCTTGGTCCACAACCTCCAAGGAAGAAATGAGATTCCATTCTTAACCTCTTCCTACGACCACCAAAATGATCATAACGGCCAACATCAAGTAATAAGACTTAAGTAGTAGAGACCAAAATAATAGAATCATCAGAGACCTTCGTTAAGACTCTCTTGTCTTATTTAATGTCTTTAATGCTCTCTTCTAATAAAATTAGTTGTGCTATATTTTTATCAGTCTTTACCATTCTTCAAAATTATGTTCAAAATATTCATGGACTTTGAACTTTTTAAAGTCCAGCCGTTGCCATTAGCTAACGAACCATTGCTTTTCAAGACTCACACCGGCTAGCCGGTACTACAGAGGCCATTTCTACTTCTTAGACCCCTAACTTTTCTTTGTAGGTACTCACAAAGCAAGGGGGAGCATATCTTATTGTTTCTAACATATTTGTTTTGTAGCATTCATCAAGGGGGAGCTTTCCATCTTGACAATATCTCTACATTTCTCATACATTTGCTTTCTATTTTTGTTTCGACAAAAAGGGGGAGAAAGTAACCAAGTTTAAATACATGTCTAATCATCCCTAATATGATTTGTCATCAATAAAAAATGGGAGATTGTTAATACAAATAAACCGGTTTTAAACAAAACGTTTTACAATCAACTTAGACTAAGGTTTTATAAATGACAAAACATAACAAACCTCTTATTATCTCACAAACATGATTTCTTTACTATCTCCCATCTTTGTAGAAAAACACATGCAAATGATTTCTTTACTATCTCCCATCTTTGTAGAAAAACACATGCAACTTGAAAAAGCATACAAATTCTTTTAAAACCCTTAACTTACAACAAAATCATCTTACACTTATTTTCTCAATATATAATAATCAAATGCAGTAAATCCATGGAAAATCTCATAAGATTACACAAGATATCTCAAGATTTTGCAAATCAAAATTCGGATTTTGTTACTGTATTCCAGTGCCCCTAGTTTTGCAAGCCGGTGCCCTTTGTCAACAGCACCGGAAGAACCGACCTAGAGTAAATTAATAGCTATAAAATACAAGCCATTTCTCAATGTTTTCACATACCTTTTCCTCATCTAATCTTTCTCTCCTAAATGCAACTGATTCTCTCTCTCTCTCTCCTACATCTCATCATCCCATTCTTATGTAGGTAATTCACTTCAAGAAAGGAATTGCCAAATACGTGAAAGTTTCAAGCACGCATCAAAAGTGTCTTGATCTTGATTCTTTCTTCTTACTTCTTTCAAAAGATCATCTTGCTATGATTAATTATTGTATTGTTAGTTATACATCAAGTGTAGTTGTGTTATCATCGATTCTCGTGTGTGTGAAATTCGGTGATCATCTTTGTAAACTATAGAAGTGTACCATCGTTGTGAAGGCTTCTCCGCCAAGTGAAAGGAGCTCGGTGACTAGTGTTTAACAAACTCTCTAGTAGGTGACTCGGGGAGTGGAGTAGGGCAAGGAAGGTGTCCTTGTAGCTGAACCACTATAAATACTTGTGTCTCGGTGATCTCTTTCTATACTCTATCTTTTCTTTACTCTTACATCTCTTACTTCTTAATTAACAAACATCAATATCTAGATCACTTCACAAAAAGTTTAAAAATTGTTAAACAAATCTTAAAAGATCGAAAAATATTGGAAAAACTATTCAACCCCCCCCCCCTTCTAGTTTTACACATGGTGTATATTTTATTGTTTCAAGTTTTAAATTAATATTTTGCTGACTTAACCAAAAACAACATTTTAACGGGCAGTGTAGCCGATCGATAGTAGTTTCATAGTTAGTAGGGTGTCGATCACTAAGAGTGAAAGTTAACTCTTAATTTTACTGGTATTTTATCTATCTAGTTTTGATACTAATATAACCTAATTATTCTAATTAAACCTAAACTAACGCAAATGAGGGGTTTTCAGCCTAAGAGACTGGCACGAGTTTAGTTCTAATTATCCTAAGGTGATGGCGAATAACGCACACAAGTGATTAACAAAAGATAAGGAAGAGGTTAAATCTTTAAAAAAACGTATTAGCTAGTATAATCTAATAATATGCCTTGATTGTCCTATTTCGATAAGTTCTTTAATGTTTAATCTTTCATTGCCATTGATCTTGTGATTTCATCCATGGAATGATCTAGGGATCCTACATATGCCTTGATTGTCTATTCGTGCACAATTAACCTAAACCTGCATAAAGCTCACACCGTTGATTATAATCTATCTAGGAAACTATATTGGTGGTTATATTGAATCCTAGCTCACGGAGGCTTTGCCAACTTACTACTTAATGGAAATTCATACACTAGTAGTCCCCGCCCACTTAACTACCTATGGAAACAGGACGCTATGTGTAATCCTAAGTCACCGGCTTAGTCTACCTATCCACTTAACCATAGATCGAAATATGGCTTTCTATTAGTGATCCTATTATTCTAGCTATATAGCGTTATATGTTTCTATCCCAGACTCTTAGCCTATGTCCAAACAACACCGAAGTTGCAGCGCATTAAATATGTAGGACTAGACCCAGTTGAATGATAGGTAAAACACATAATTAAGCACATAAACGGGTATGAAGTGATAAACATAATCAATATGCAACGAATAAGGAACAATCGGTATAAAGACAAATCAAAACATTATATTATCATAAACATGGCTAATACCTAAAGGTATTAGCCGATAGTCATTGTAACAATACACGAAATCATAAATGAACGATTAAACATAATGCTAACCGAACGCGTATAGTGAAGTGTAGAGATTACAAGAGTTTTCCCATTGATTGAACCACTTTACAGGTCCTTCACGGCTTCATAGATCTTCTGAAAATCAGACTTAGTGGTTAAAAGCATGTCTACAACTGAGTTTAAGGTTTTGTATTTATAGAGTCTGGAAATTGGTCAATACACCGTATCGGGCGATGTGGGATACGACGTATTGGGGATTTCTTAGATTAAGGACCATGTTCGATATCTTCCAGAATATTTTAGTACTTTAAATTGAATTCGACGTATAGACTCCTTCTGGTTACGGCGTATTGATCTTGAATCCTTTGTGGTCTTTTGTGAAGTGCAGGCATAGATACGCCGTATCTTCCTTGATGGATACAGCGTATTGGATGTCAGAGTCAGTTTCTTCAAATGTCTTCGTTTAAGCTCCAGAATACGTGCCTTTTTGCTAATCTTCACTAAGTACTTCGTATTTACTGCAATTCTCAAATACAAACAATTAAGTAATAATTATTTCAATAATTATACCAAATGGGTTATTTACATGGGATAAATAATGCTATAAAAGTAACATTATTTGATGTCATCAACACTATACCTCGGATGGTCATTAGCCCATCACATAAAAGGGGGCCTTTTTAGCTTAATAGGATACAATCCCCATGTATATGTATGTTTTGCCATGACAATTAACAAAAGTTAAGGCCAAACTTTGTCTAATGTAGTTCTATATCTAGAACGACATGTTTTCTTACATGGACAACTCTAGGTAGTCGTATCGAGGGTAAAGAGCAAGAATGGTCTAAAAGTGTTATATTGCGACAAAGATAACTACTACAATTATACATCAAACGATATCTCTATAAAGAAGTCGTTCATTGACTATATATTGTTTTTTCTTAGCTATTTTTTTCTTTGAACAATGAGTGTTATTTAGGTACCGTGCGGATGTTTTGCGGATGATATTTTACCTTAAATTTTGTTTTTAAACTATATCATGTAATGTTATTTCCATTAGACATTCTACTACTTCATTTCTACTACTAAATTTGTATCTTTAAAAAATCTTTAAGCTAGCTGCTCATCGGGCGGGCCTTGAAGCTAGTTTAACATCATATAACTAAAATCTCATTAAGGGACTTAACTCATAATTACTATAACATCCTAGCTTTATCTTAAAATGCATTTTACCCAAAATCTCTAATTTAACTTAAGAACCCTATTTCATAAATTAATAATTCAACTCAATTACAGGTTACTTACATTATGGAGACACTTGATAGGAAGGCTGGCTTGCATAACACACGTAATGCTTCATCATTTGACCACTAAATTCACGTTTCCCTCTTTTTTTCTCATTTGCGGCTCGACACACACAATCCATATGAAAACACAAAAAGATAGAAAATGTCCGGGAAATTTAGTTATTAGTAAATGATAGTTTTTGCATGTGACACATTTAGTCCTACAAGTCCTTTTCTCTAATATTTGTGACACACAATATTTTCTAAAATCGTTTACATAACACATTCACTTATAGTTTAACTATCGGGATTGACTAACCAATCACGTAATGCCGTTAACTCATAAAAGTCTTAATCAAACTGACTTAATGGTATTCTTGTATTATAATATCTACAAGGTAGTTTTGAGGTGTTACATTTTGAATTTGTACTTTTCGTGACAATAACTCTAAGTCTTTCGGCGTAAATTGATAAATGTATTTTAATTGTTCAATTGGTGTATAATCTATTCCTTTATTAATACGGGATAAAAAAGAAGTACGTGGCACTATTCTAGACATAACATGTAGACTTTTTCTGGGGTGTCTGCCTATTCGTAAATTTCGCTCTTCTACCCCACGTTTCAATAACTACTCTTACTGCTTTCAATTAATCTTTCAAATCCGAAACTGCTTTCAACAGTTAAAGATCGACTTCTTAATATGATAGTAACCCTAATTAAATTACAATTATTGTTCTTAAGATGGCGTAGTTAAATTTTCAGAAGCGACTAAATATTCGTTGGCGGTAAGTTTTAGGGTTTTAGTTTCTTAATTTTGTTTTATCCTTTTGTTTGATACATGTATGTTAAGTCTTCGAAAAAAAGTTATACGATTCTGATTAAACATATATAATTTTTTTAATGTTTTATACTTTAGCTGATCCAGAGGCGACTACAATTTGAAGATTCAAATCAACTCTATGTTTGTTCATTTGTTAAAAGGTATTAATTTTGTTTATATACATCTTTACAAGTTTGAGTTAGTCTGGTGCGAAGATAGAAATTAACATTAAAAAGATAATCAATCCCTATGCACATTAAGTGCTTGATAAAATGCATTAATGAATAAAGTTATGGAAATACTGCATGCGAGATCCTTACTCTGTGATTATTAGTTTATAACTATATAATAGTAATAAATTAATAATGATGCTGCATCATTTTATCAATGAAAGTGTGTTTTGTTCCCCTGCAGTTTGTATATCAAAGCTCAGCTTTATTTGTTGCCTTTCTTTTATTGATACACACTCACTATAATGAGTGATTATGCATAAATAAGTTAGAAGGCACTGTTATGAATCCTAATTAGTGGAAAAAGCCATAAACAATGTGTAGATTATAAGCCCTACATAGACAGGAAGGACAATCTTAAGACGTTTCTAAGATCATGCATATTTTCATATATTATATATGATATGTTTGGTTATAGGTGATGGCACATGCTTAATTAAAGATAAAAATTAAATGAAAGGAAAATACAATTTAATATTAGGGTCGAGACACTAGAAATCACCCAAAATTCAATGATTGTTGACAAAGGGAAAATACAATCATATTTCTTTGTTTCATCATCGTTCTCATTCGCTTATTAACAAATAACAAATATATAATTCTGAAATGTGCAATTGTAGAGTATATGTTTGGGTATTGTGGTTGCTAGAAGAAGTGTGTCTCGAGTACATGCTAGCTTAACTGTTGTTACATGGTAGCTTGCAACTTGGGTGGGAAAGGTTACATGAGCGGTACTGACTCGAATCACATCTCGAACATGTTTTTTAGGAGAACTACTACTTTGAGAATATATGGTAATGCAGATATCTATGTGAAATGATTTCTCAAGTTTTATGCTTTAAATGTAAATGAGCTAAAAACTTTTAACCTCTTCGACCCGTTAGGGTTTATACATAACCCGAATCAACTATGTTTAAAAACTGGCATCTTAGTTTCTATAGTGAACTATAAGTTTTCTTAGTTTCTATAATGAACTATAATTTATCTTTTTGTAGCTCTTAAAAGAATGTTGCATAGTAGTTATGATTGATTTCATTAGACTAATTTTCATTACTCAGTACTGCTTATAATCTATGCAGGTTGCTTCGCTCTTTCATGATCATCCTGACCTTCTTGATGAGTTCACAGGATTTTGGCCAGATGCTTCAGCTGCTACATCTGCACACCATACCTCCCTTCCTTATCAAACCTATCCTAGACGTGAGATAGTGATGGCAATATGTTGAGCAAATTAGGTAACAGATCAAAGTAAGTGCGGTCAATTAGCGTATTCTTTAGTGCGTCTAGACATATTAACTTTTGTAAGCATACTACTTTTTTTCATAAAGGCGGGACTAAATAGTCATATTTTTCATTGTGGGATGTTTTTCTATTAGTCCAAGCAATATTCATACTTTTTAAATAAACAAGTTAATAAGTTTAATATTTGAAAATGGTGTGGAAAGTGGATGACTGGATTCAAAATGTACATATTTTTTAGATGGCATATAATGCTTTCAACCACGACCATGAAGCTACTGGTTATTTAGTGTAGGTTTGTTTGAGATTTACTCGGTTTAGTCGATATTGATGTTTGAAGCTCTTGATCAACTTTATTTTAGTACATAGTGCATTTCTATGACACTTACCCTTGATAGTACATAATGCATTCCTAAGATACTTGCATAATGCATTCCTATGACACTTACACAATGCTTTCCTACTATTTTAGATATTTCAGGATATAATGCCGGTTAAGGATTCTATCCATGCTTTTGGTTCAATGGAAATTTTTAACACCCCCAATTTAATATGCAGCGGGACCAATAATTGGGTGTTGATTCATAGCAAAAAATCATAAGTAAATAAAGAACGACTCGAAAGAGATGTTTAAAACATTGTTCCATTCAAGCAAAATTTAGAGTACCCAAGCATTGTCCAACAGGAACGTTACCAAATCCAAGTTACAAGTTTTTAAAACCACAACCATAATTAAATGTGTTTTTAAGGAATGGAACTTTAAAACAATTAAACAAAATAAAATAGCGCAAGCTCCTCTTCGTGTGCTCCAAGTCTTTAACTTAGATTACCTGAGATAAAACATGCTAAAAAGTCAACGAAAACATTGAGTGAATTCATAGAGTTTATATGAATAAAAGTTAGAACACAAGCATAATTCATCGAGTGACTTGTTGTACGGACAAGCCATATATCAAGTTTTTATTACATTGAGCTCATGACACCGAACCTTGACAATAATGCATATCATATGCATTCAAGTTTGCCCTTTAAGTAGGTATTATTTCCTCATACCTATGGATTCTCAATACAAATTGTTCGTTAACTAGTTGGGGTGATTAAAAGAATTTGAGTCTAGCCCCTGGACAGGGTGGTCAACCCAATAGATCTATTAATTGTACTAGCCTTCACCCCTACAAGGTGATTAATAGTTTATGAAATTAAGGACTTTGACAATAGCTACTCAATGTCAATAATCATATAATCAGGTCTAGCATAACAAAAACAACGTGTGTTCGAGTTTTCAAAGCAAGCATGTATCTCCCTCGCTGGGTTTAATAAAACATTTAAATTTGTAAAGGCGAGGCTATGAACTCACCGTATATAGAAGATGACCGAGCTAGAAATCAACTAAGAGAAAAAGCACCAACGATTTAGCCACGACCTAAAAGACGTGACATGACTTAGTATTATAAGGAAAAATAGATAAATAGCAATAATTTACATGATCATGAGATATATTTCCAAGATATGCACAACATTGCACAATGACTTAACCAAAGTATTCTCATCCCTAAATTGATATCCAACCTGAGTTTATGTATACTTAAGCGTCTACTAAGTTTCACTTATTAACTCTTGTTTTACTAATGTGTATCTATACTTTCTATATTTCAAGAAAAGACGTAAAAATCCAGATTTTGGATTTAACATGACTTAATGGATCCATAACTCCTAATCTGTAAAGGCTACGAGTACAAGGCTTTCGCCCTTGGAAAGACCCTTGAGTCTAGTTTTCATAAAATTAAACCTCATCATCTAATTATTTTCTAAGCCATAGGAAATGACATTTTAGTACACTTGACTACCCAACCAGAAGTTTTACAAAACTAAAACCCTCTTACGGAAACGGCCATAAATCCTAAACCGTGATAGATATTGAAGTGAATCCACTTAGAGATGTTAGGTATATGAGTCTAATACTGGAATCAATTTTCTTTTCCTACATTTAAGAGTATTAACCTGGAGTTTAACTTGTTTTCCAAACGGTGTTCCAGAATCGAGTAGTTTCCGTAAAACAGCCATAAATCCTTCATCCAGAATTGATACAAAACCATCCAATTTGCCACATGAAGCTTAGAACTATATCTATTCAACCATGTAATTTAATAATAGGCTCCAGGCCAAATTTGTTTAGAAAAATCCACGTTTATCTACTGATCTAAATCTGCCTCTAAATCCTACCTCTAAATCAATACAAAACTCATCCAACTCACTAATTAACCAAATGCAATGCAATGCATACCTTATAAACATATTTCATAATCATCCAACTTCATGTATATAATCAAACCAAGATCAAACACACTAAGAGCATGCATGCTCATAAAAACTACAAATTAAACACATGCACTCAAGAAATGACTAAACCAATACATAAGAGTTTAAAAGATTCACTTACAACACAATGGAGAGGAAAGGATATGATCAAACACAATCCCTATGTGGGATGCGTTCTAGCCGTGGCACATAAACAACCTTTAATTACAAACCCTAACTTTTCAACTTTCAATCTTGCTTACAATCACTTAATTACAACCCTTTGATAATCTTCTTAAATTCAATTGAATTTAAAACCCTAAAAACTAAAAACCTTCCAAAATCAAGAACTCACAAACTTCATGCATGGTGATTTTTATTGATGAAGGATGATTAAGGTTTAGTTTATATGTGTTTTGGGATAATAAAAGAGGGATTTGGTGAAGATTTGAGGATGACGGTGGTGGTTTTCTCCTAGGGGTCGTCGAACAGAAGAAAAAGGGAGAAGAGAAGACCGATGGTCTTTTTTTTATCGTTGTGTTGTGTGTGTGTGTTTTATGGAAGATATTTAATGGTACAAGGACCCAATTATATAATTATTGACATTGAGTAGCTATTACCAAAGTCTCTAATTTCATGAGCTGTTAATCACCTTGTAGGGGTGAATACTAGTACAATTAATAGATCTATTGGGTTGACCACCCTGTCTGGGGGCTTGACTCAAATTCTCTTGATCGCCCCAACTAGTTAACGGACAATTTGTATTGAGAATTCATAGGTATGAGGCAATAATACCTACTTCAGGGGCAAATGTGAATGCATATGATATGCATTATTGTCAAGGTTTGGTGTCATGAGCTTAATGTACTAAAAACCTGATATATGGCTTGTCCGTACAATAAGTCACTCGATGAATTATGCTTGTGTTCTAACTTTTATTCATATAAACTTTATGAATTCACTCAACATTTTCGTTGACTTTTTAGCATGTTTTATCTCAGGTAATCAAAGTTAAAGACTTGGAGCACACGAGGAGGAGCTTGCGCTATTTTATTCTGTTAATTTTTTTTAAGTTCAATTCCTCAAAAATGCATTTAATTATGGTTGTGGTTTTAAAAACTTGTAGCCAGATACGACTCCATCCAATTAGTGAAACTAGTCAAAATGGGTCATTAAATCTAGTTATGCAGATAGTTTGTGATATAATGGAATAATTTTAGCTTAAAGCCTACTGATTATTTACATGAATGAATAGGTTAATATCTCAGGTCCTAGTGGTGAGTTGGATGGAACACCAACTCTTTTGGATGGTCAAGATACGAACAAAACCGTGGAAACAAACTTAGTGTGTACCCAGAATTTGTGATACAGGTAGTTAGGCTTGTAACGAAATTTATTTGACTTAGAGGCTACTGGATTTTTGCATTGGTGAAGGGTACAACATATGAGTACCATGTGGTTCTTTGGATAGAGCCGTAACCATTCTGGATGAATGAGTTACGATCAAAATGGTAAAACTAACTAGAAATTATGCCTAGATTTTCAAACAAATATATCTTAAAATTTTTGACTCAGGTATTGTTTTTCTAAAAATAAAAGTTGTAGATAATTGATAGAATTAAACTTGAGCTTTTGAATGGGGTTTTAACTAGTTACGGATTGTGAGATATGATCAAAATGGTGAAGCGGGAAATTATTTCCAAAACTTAGATTGTGTACTTAGGGGTAAATTGGTCATTTCACTTAGGTTCTGGATACATTGGAGTGTTTGTTTGATAACAACAGTAAACTAGGTTCATTAATCTTGATTAAGGTGAAAACCGTTCATTTATACCTATTACGGATATTGAGATATAGGTCCATTAAGTCAAGGTAAGGGCAAAATTTTATAAAGTCGTATTGTTTTAAAACGGATTAATTAACGTAAACGAGTTTGTAAACGGGTTGATTAATGCATAAAAATGGAATACATATCGAATTGATTAGTTTAGGCCCTAAAGGGATGGGTGGATAAATCCCACTTGGTTAAAAGTAATTAGAACGCCATTTCATGATCACGATTTCTTCATTGCATCTTTTGGTTGTTTTCGTCATGTGCGTTATGTTTCTTTATATTAAGTCACCATTCTTTCTAGGTGATACTTAGGTGACCATGGTTTTACGCCATCCTTGATCTAACTTCAGTACTTACTCCTTTATTGCTTAATGGTTTTCATAAACTGTTTTCGGGGTGAGAATACATGCTCGTTTTACTAAGTAAATTCATTGATTTCTACTACCCAAGCGTTACATGAATATTTTCACTAAAACTTTTACTTGCTTACTACATGACTTCTAAATACATGTGTGATACATGCTTGTTTACTTATGTACTTATTAAAGATCATTGAATATCTATATACGAAACCGTGAGTTTTGAACACATTATTTGTTTTAAATGGGACACAAGTGCTTGAAGGGTATGCCTGACCCAATTATGAAATTATCTGCATGAGTCGCTATTGCCAAAGTCCCTAATTTCGTAAACCGTTAATTATCCACGGGGTAAACGCTAGTACAATTAATAGATCTATTGGGTTTGACAACCCTGTCCGGGGGTATGAATCGAATTCTTTCAAGCACCCCACCTAGTTAACGGATAATTTGTATTGAGACTCCAAGGTATGAGGCAATAATACCTAGTACTGGGGAAACCGTGAATGCATATGATATGCGTTATTATCAAGGTTCGGTGTCATGAGCTGCTCAATGCGGTAATTTTGAATTATACTTTGAAATATTATCGTTGGCTGATCCTAAACATTGTGGTCTACTACTAAACATTACTTGATTTATTGAATCACTACTTGGATTTTAGAAATAATACTTTGAAATGTTGTAACGCTACTTTTCT
>BQNB010093023.1:0-26470 GCA_026074375.1 Tanacetum coccineum
TGCCACTTCAATCTCAAATAAGTGATACCCGATTCAACTTCGTGATCACTTGACATTAAAATCTGAATTTCATAGCCGTTTTGACATTGTAGTGAATCTTATTCAGATCGTTTTTAGTGTTATGTATCGTGTTTGTTGTGTTGTTGAAATCAATTAACATTCACGGGATTTTACAATTCTATGATTTAAACCGTAAAAATAAATCGACTTTTACGGGATTTTACTAAATCAAGAAAAAACCGTAAATAAAAAAAAATTGTTGTAGGTGAAATCGTTGTTGAACATGAAGTACGTGAGCTTTTGTTAACGATTGATGAGCAAAAAAAATGTCTAACGTTGAAGTTTGTACAAGAAAGGACTAACGGTGCAACGAGTTTTAACTAGAAGGTTAATGTTGCAACAATGTACTTACTTCAAAATGGTCTTGAAAGTTAGGGGCTGCATGTGTAACTTTTTAATTCTAGGTAATTAATGAAAAATTTCCCACCATTTTTCTCATCACTTTCGTTTGAAAATATAGAAATAAGTTACGAATGAAATTTTGATCTTTTGAACCGGTACGGTGATCGTCGGTAAAATCCGAATATACCACGTTGATCGAAAAGATGTCACGATCGCAACGGTATACGTTATAAGTCCCGTAGAGCACCGTCACTCGAAACCGTAAAACCCGAAACACGTTTAAAACGTATAAAATTTTTCTCGTTCGGTTCCTAAATGTTACTCGTCCGGTCCTTCCAAACTGTTGCTCGTTCGGTCCTTGTTATTGTACTCGTTCGGCTCTTGAGTTTTTCCGTCGTTCGGCTCTCTCTTGAAGAAACTAGATCGGTCCTTGATGAAATCACTCGATCGGTTGTCAAATGACTTGCTGGTTCGGTCCAAGTATGTTGGAGCTCGTTCGGTTGTAAAAGTTAGTAACTCGTTCGGTCGTCAAAGGGTTTTGCTCGATCGGTTCCAACAAGGAATGTCACTCGTTCGGCTGTCAAAGCAAGGTACCTAGTTCGGTTAACAAAGGATGCCACTCGTTCGGTCCACCTTGCAATTTAACTCGTTCGGTTCCTAAAGAATGTAGCTCGATCGGTTGTCTCTAGTGAATGCTAGTTCGGTTCACACTAGTGCACACTGGTTCGGTTATTGATGACTTGCTGGTTCGGTCCAAGTATGTTGGAGCTCGTTCGGTTGTAAAAGTTAGTAACTCGTTCGGTCGTCAAAGGGTTTTGCTCGATCGGTTCCAACAAGGAATGTCACTCGTTCGGCTGTCAAAGCAAGGTACTCGTTCGGTCCTCTTTGAAGGTTTACTCGTTCGGTTCTGTTTGAACACTACTCGTTCGGCCCTATTTAAAAAACTTGTTCGGTGACTTCTTTCGATCTTGTGTTGAGCTCAACGAAAAACAACAATTTTTTGCAACTGAAAATATGGATACTTTTTAAAAACAAAAGAAAATGTTGGAATGTAGGAGACACAACATAAAAATGTTGTGTTTCCTTAGATGAAACAAGACTTTTGTGATTGATATATTCTTTTGTGATGAAAACGTGGACAAAAACAAAAAAAATCACGAAACCCACCCGTGGCGATTGATACCAAATGTTATCCCAAAAGCTTAATCCATTTCACAACATAAGCTATACCAATAAGCAAAAACCAAAACCACAAACACAAACACACGAATTCACATTACACCCCCGGTTAGTTTCTGATACAAATTGTATCCGCATAGATTCACAAGCTAACAAGAATGATCCGGAGGTCGGGGAGGATTAAACAAATAGAAAGCCATATTATTAGTGAGAGAAAAGGGAAGATGTGTGTGTTCTAGAGAGAGAAACACACACACCTTATTACAAAATTATGAATCCTCACCCCTTCATGGAAGTATGGAGGGGATATATATAGCTCAGGACACGATCTATTTACTACACTTGACATTTCTAGTCCATGCGTGTCTGGCTAATATAAACTAATGTAATTCCGTATTAGCCGACATATTTTAAGGCTAACATATGGGTTATGGAGACTACGTGATTGGTGACAGTGTAATCTCCAGGGTATATTATGTGGAAGGAGTTGGACACAATCTTTTTTCTGTAGGGTAATTTTGTGATTTAGATCTTGAAGTTACATTCAAAAAACATTCGTGTTATGTTCGAGATGTAGATGGTGTGGAATTGCTCAAAGGCTCTCGTGGCTCAAATCTGTATACTATCTCTGTTGAAGAGATGATGAAGTCCTCTCCAATCTGCTTATTATCAAAAGCCTCCAAGAACAAATCATGGTTGTGGCATCGTCGGTTAAACCATTTGAATTTCGGTACCATCAATGACCTTGCACGAAATGATCTGGTAAGAGGCTTACCAAGGTTGAAGTTTGAGAAAGACTATCTTTGCTCTGCTTGTCAACTAGGAAAAAGCAAGAAGTATACCCACAAACCCAAATCTGAAAACACCATTATGGAAGTCTTACATACCCTTCATATGGATTTGTGTGGACCAATGAGAGTGCAGAGTATTAATGGGAAGAAATACATTTTGGTCATCGTGGATGATTATTCAAGATTCACATGGGTTAAGTTTTTGAGATCAAAAGATGAAACTCCAGAGTTTGTTATTAAGTTTCTAAAGCAAATTCAAGTTGGTCTCAATAAAACTGTCAGATACATCCGAACAGACAATGGCACATAATTTATTAATTAAGTTCTAACTAAATTCTATGAAAGTGTCGGTATCTTTCACCAAAAATCTGTTCCGAGAACTCCTCAGCAAAATGGCGTTGTCGAAAGACGAAATCGTACTCTTGTGGAAGCTTCTCGGACAATGCTGATATTTTCAAAAGCTCTGATGTTTCTATGGGCAGAAGCTGTTGCTATTGCGTGTTACACCCAAAACAGATCCCTAATTCAAACTCGGCATAACAAAACCTCATATGAGCTTGTACATGATAAGAAACCTGATCTTAAATTTCTCTGAGTTTTTGGTGCTCTTTGTTACCGTACAAATGACAGCGAAGATCTTGGAAAATTGAAAGCAACAGCTGATATTAGGATTTTGGTTGGTTATGCTCCCAATAGGAAGGGTTATAGAATCTACAACAAAAGAACCCGACGAATCATGGAAACAATTCACGTGTAATTCGATGAGCTGACTGAGCAAATGGCTCCTGTGCACATCAGTACAGGACCCGAGCCTATTTTGTTGACGCCTGGACAAATCAGTTTAGGGCTCGTACCTAATCCGGTCCTTGCAGCTCCTTATGTACCACCAACCAATAAATATCTAGAGATTTTATTCCAACCGATGTTCGATGAATACTTAGAACCCCCTAGTGTTAAAAGACCAATACCTCCTGCTCTTGCAATTCAAGTTCCAGTTGTTTCAGTCGGTACACCTTCTTCTACAACAATTGATCAAGATCACCGTCAACAAGTCATTCACCGTCATCCTCAGAAGTACAACATCCTATCTCACATCAAGGTGTTGCAGCGGGACCACTATTAAAGACAATCATTTGCTCCAGAACCTAGTTCTGCCGAGTCATCATCAAAGGATGTTAGTTCGGCTGAATCCAATCAAGTTATTCAACCACATAATCATATCAGAAAATGGTCCAAGGATCACCCAATGGATAATGTAATTGGTAATCCTTCTCGTTCGGTATCCACCATAAAATAGTTAGCTACCGATGCCTTATGGTGCTTTTAAAATTATGTACTTTCAAAAGTCAAACCCAAGAATTTCAAGACTGCCATGGCTGAAGCTTGCTGGTTTGAAGCTATGCAAGAAGAAATTCATGAATTTGATCGGCTTTAAGTATGGGAATTAGTTCCAAAACCAAACCATGTAATGATTATCGCTCTTAAGTGGATTTATAAAGTTAAGCTTGATAAGTATGACGATGTTCTGAAGAAGGCTCTTTATGGCTTAAAGCAGGCTCCACGAGTGTGGTATAACACCTTATCAAGGTTTCTTTTGGATAACAAGTTCTCCAAGGGTGTAGTGGATCCTACGTTATTCAGGCTTACACATTGGGTTTAATACCCGGCCCATTACCGAATGTTATACATTAAACAGTTAACTATGAGCTACAATAAACGGTAAAATACACGGGGTGACCGAGTCTTTTTATAATATCTAACAATCTCCCCCTAAGGGAGGTCACCCTAGAAAATACAAATTTAAGCTCAGCAATCTTCTGATTAATCTTGTGTTCAGCTCGTAGTCTTTGATTCTTCATGTAATATCTTGTACTTTGAAGTAGTGATCTTTGTCTTGTGGCTTGTAATTGAACGTGATATGTGATCTTGAGCTTCTTTGAGATCATTATAACACCCCGCATTTTTAGGTCACATTCCAATCCCGATAACCTAATAAAATAATATTTTTTTTCTTTTCAAGTTACTAGGCAATTTCGCATGTGTCTTTAATATCTCAATACCTGTACGAACCCATACGCTTCATGAATTTAGCCAAGCACTCATAGGCGTGATTGGTATTTTACCAAATTATATTTAGTCTATACTCACTAAGACTTTCCATGAACACTTCACGCTTGTTGATGGAATCATGTGCGCGACAAGAAGGAAAATGCAATAGTTCCATTTAATCAAAACTAAAGAGAAATGAACCAAACTCCACCAATATGTTAACTTGTATAAGGTAAAGGTAGACAAGTCAAAAAAAAAAATGAAAGCAATCATGTTCACTTCTACAAAATTTGTATACATCGACTGGCCCTACACATTTGGCATGCCCATGCACGTTTTCTTTTCCTTTTGTTTAAAGTCAGAAGATTCACAAAAGGGTCCTACCTCTAATATACCCCTTGTTACCCTCCATGTAAAACCCATCACCTTTTCCTATATAACCATAGCAACTCGTGACATCTAGCTACTCCCCAAAAAAAATCGGCTCATGCCCTCCAAGGAAAGTCACAAAACACACTTTAAGACACTGTGCATTGACCATGTTTAACCCAAGAAAGTCTTTACCAAAATTGTGTTAACACAAGAATGTGACTTAGGAATGAACCACTGTGCATGCAAACATTTCACGTATAAACCCAGCCTAAACTTAGAGAAAAACGTAAGAACATATCACTCTACCAGATTCACAATCATATAATATCCTCACCGTTTGATTTCCTCAATCCACTTGCTTCGACATACAACACACAAAAGCCTTACCTTTTTCATTTATCTCTAAGAAAACCCTAAACCCTATTCATCCCCTATGGGTTTTCTGATCGATTAGAGTTTAGCAAATTAGAGGAGTTCTCGGGTTGTTGCAAGTGCGAGTGGGAGTCAAAAAGTGGTGGGGCGTTTGGTAATAGGTTGGGTAACGAGTTCGTCTTAAAACCAAACTAGGGTTTTCGTTGATTAACTTTGGGACATAGTCTCCGTCACGTTTTCTGTAAGTCCACGCCTTCACCCTCCATGTTTTATATTGCCTATGTTCGTCCTAGTGTGCTTGAAAATCGGTTAAAAACAAAGTTCATTTTTACTACCTTCTGATATGGGTCGAACACAATGACACCATAAAACATACTATATGATTTATAAAACTTAGTTGAATAGACCCTTTTAAAAACTAAAAGTATACTTGATTAAGGTTGGCCTAGTTACAAATTAAAACAAACACGCCATCCTCTTGACCTCACTGTTTCGAACAACATGTTTCTGAAACACGATAACTGCTAGGTTAATAAACCTTGGGTTGAAACTCGCTAACGAACAGAAGGGTGTAGTTGTGCATCTGGTATGTCTCGAACTAATAAAACTAGAATGTTTTTTTTTCTTTTTTTCTTCTTGTTTATTGTCAACGCAAAGTGCATGTCTATAGCAAACAGTTGTATCAACTTTCTAGATTCTAGGGTGCATAAAGAAAAACTTAGGAGCATGAGGCGTGACTATCCTACCCTACTACTACTACTAACTAAATTGTAGGAGCAATAAAACAATCATGGGAAAACATGAACTAGTAACCTACTTGCATATATATTAACTAGCCTCCATCAAGCAAAAATTTTGGTCCCATGCACAAAAGGTGGTAACTTAGTCAAAAATCGACATAATATCTCTCTAACTAGAAATCCAGACCACAAGAACTAAATTAGGCTTGCATCACCCACATGCAAACGACAGCTCACCTTGGGAATACCTTTTCGATCCCGTTAGACATAATTATAAAAATCAAAAACTAGTAGTTTTTATGATAAGTAGGCTATCAAAGGTTTATTTACAACTTGAATCGTCAAAATAGGTTGAGTAAACAACGAAGTTTAAGAGGTCATAAAGTTGATAACAGAAAATCAATATTCTTTCCACTAATTAAGAGTACATAGCAAGACAAATTTTACTCAAGGCTTTTGAGCGACACATTTGGTCAAACAAAAAAGGAACCAAGAAGCCGTCAATAGAAGTCAACGAGCCATTAGATAACTAGTAATGAGAATTAATTACGATCCATAAATCAATGGTAAAACTCTGAGTCATAAATCATAAAACTTAATTATATTTTCGCTCTTTTTAATTAGTTATACACCACTATTTCGTTTAATTAAATTATGCACTTAGAGACCAAACTAAGGACTGACCTAAACTAATATTTTAAAGTATATACGACCTAGTTTTCCTAAATGTCTGAAGTCGTAAATTACATACTTATGGTTTGACCACGTTGATCCAATAAAGTGATCATTTTAATCAAAGAACTATTTTCAAACGTCATTATTTTAAATAAAGTTCAAGCACGCACTAGGGACAGGACTACAAGTATTCATATTATTATTTTTCGCAATGAAAAAGAAATGTATGGATAAAGGGTCTAAAGAAAGAAGCCCTCCACACAACTTAAGGCAGAAACCGGGTCAATACATATGCTGTCAGAATCACAAGTTGATTGCTGACATTGAAAACGACATCATGGACCCAGTGATGCAATGCACAACCCTTCCCAGCCATTCGGGTTTCTCTCAACAGAAACTTGTCTCATTTGTCACGGAGATACACACGTTATCTATTGACATCTCACTCCGAGATTGTTGATATTGAATAGGTGGCAATATGCTCCAGCCTCCGAGTACTAAAACCAAAATGCACTAATCGAGTCTAGAGCCAAGAGATCAATAAAAATCTCGTTAGGACACATTCCATTTCAAACACTTGTTGAACATCATCAGGTTCACAAGCTGTTATCAAGAGTCCTACGCAATATCATTGTGATATTTGCCAGAACATTCAGAGTGATACTCTTTAGTATTCACAATGACGAATGGAAATCCTTCCAGTGTCATCATCAAACAGCACTGCGGTAGGTGACTTGCGAGATTCTATATGAATCAAACTTGTGACAACTGGATATCGATTTGGTCCAGTAAATGAATTGACGGTTGATGAATTTTGATAAAAACATGACACTCTCGATGTGTTACAAAAACTCTTTAACGAGTGACACGTCGATTGATTTTCAAATCAATTTTCTCGTTTATCACTAACGTAAACCTGCAGGTCAAACGGTGGTAACGGCAACCTCAATCCCATTCAAATGCTCAATCTACGAAGACATACTATCTAGAAAGCTCAAGATTTAAAGACAAAGACTTCCGCAAACTCTGATTTGAAGCTTTCAAGATAATGCAAAAGTATGAGCATGTTGGTCAAAGACACAAGATCGCAAGATGGCAAAGACGATAAAGACAATGACAAAGGCTCAAAGTCAAGATCGCAAAGCATGAAGGAACAAGCCTACAACAAATAACGAAGACAAAGACCAAGAACACTCGAGCTTAAACGACAAAAGCAATCTCACTGATCTCATGAAGGAGTGTCATCAATGAACTCACTTCGGGGGAGATTGTTAGCCTCAATTTTATTGAGTCAATAAAGGAAGCTCGTTCCCGTGTTCAAGACCTCACTTCGGGGGAGATTGTTAGCCTCAATTTATTGAGTCGAACAAGGAAGCTCGGTCACTCTACGATGGAGCTTCGGTCTTTAATTAGTTAATGTTGTAACAGGATAATATCGGGAATCGGGCTCGATAGCTAATCTAATATTGTATATGTTTTGGGTTTAATCCCAAACAAAACCCGAGCCCGGGTCCTAGTTAAATATCCCGCGCGTCACATTAAATGTGTAGGGGTATATATATATTTAGATATTTTCTAAATATCTAAATATATATAGATATTTTCTTTTAGAAAATATCTAGTTTTTATTATTTTCAATATATCTTTTTTCTCATCTCTCTCTCTTCTCTCTCTCTCTTTTCGATTCTCTCTCTCTCTAGTTTCTTTGATTCGTGGTTCGGGTTATGAAGTGAAAGTGTAAATCGGGAACCTACACGGGTCAACCCGGGTATTAAACATTACCATGATGAGTTTACACATATACCCCACTGAAACACCATTATTTTTTTTAAGCCACGACGTGAGCTTGTATAGGAAGTGACGCATTAGTCATCGTGGGCCATGCTTAGCATGGTCAAAAAAGGCTGCCAAGTTATATTACACACTCTACGTAGGAATCTGAAAGTGACTGATGAAAAAGTATGCAATCAACAAATGTGAAGATTAGTAAAGATTAGGGAAATCCAAAAGTTAGATTAACAAAACTATAACCGCCGGATATTTTCTCACCTGGTACGACTTGAAAAATGGAAACATATTTGGGTGACGAATTTGATCATCCGGCCAAACATGATAGCCAAGAGGCACGAGAGAAGTGGCGAGATTCCAGGTGGCGATCCCGACATGTCGCTGATCTTGACCGTCATGACAAAAAGGTAGTATTCCTGTCTTTTTAATTTTTCAAAATTTACAAAAACGTTACTTTTAAGTCATAGTAATTTTAACTCGAGATGATCGAACGGAGCGATCGAACGAGCGGAATCGAACGAGCGAATCGAACGAGCGGATCGAACGAGCGGATCGAACGAGCGAAAATTTATCAAGGATCGAACGAGCAAATTTTTTGGACCGAACGAAATTTTTTAGAAAATTTGTGTGACGAAAAGGGTTTCGTAAAGACACCATAACTTTTGATCCCTAAGTCCGTTTTAGAGCCCGTGACCTCTCAAATCGAAGAGAAAAAAAAAAACGGATGATCACGCTGTAACATCCCGTTTAGCTGTTAAGGGATTTTTCGAAGCCTAAAAACAACGTTTTTCAAAGATTTTAATTGACACTTTTTCAATTTTTTTGTTTGGAATTTTTCCCGCAGCTAATTCCGATCAAAACAACTCACGAGTTTCTTATTGATTTTTGTAAAATCCCGTTAATTCATTTATCGGTTTTAATCATAGACGTGTAAAATCCCGTGAACGTGCATTGCTTACACAACCACAACTTAAATCACATCATATCCACTTAAGATCCAACAAAATCAATCACACTTCATAATTCATAACTATTCATTCATCATGTCTACTCCAGTTAACACATCCTCCACAGATAGCCAAATGCATAACAATATAATGGGCAGCATGGTTCAAAAAGCGTCCCGCGATGCTTGGACCAGAAGATATTCTCAGTGGCATTCGCCTATTTCTACGATACCTTGACACTAAATCGCATGTGAATAACTGCGGAAGTGCATTTTTTGACGTCCATAAAATCCTACCGTACTCAATGCAATCAGTTTTGAAGCAGCAGAGAACATTCTACCAGATAGCTGCCATGGAAGAAAGTAGAGAACCATACACAACATGACAGCAGAGAACAAACTTACTTTCAAGAAGCTGAAAAGGAAGCTAATTTCTTGATTCCCTGAACTGTATCAGGGTGATGAATTTACTCAACTGTTGATGCATGTAACACAGCAAAGGAGATGTGGACAGCCATTGAAAGGCTACAACAAGGGGAATCGTTGAACGTACAAGATGTAAAGACCAATCTATTCTGGGAATTTGGGAAATTTACTTCTCGAGATGGAGAATCCATTGATCTTATACTACGCCCTGTTTTAAACACAACTATGATGAGTTGACAAGGAACGAACTTGCAAGTGTTACAATGCAAGTGAATGATCAATTTCCTTCAACAACTTCATCAACCAGATGGTCAAGATTGTGACGATTGCAAGCAGCAAAAGAAAAAATAGACATCGCTCAATCACAGACTGTTTTGAAACATTCTGAAGCAGTTTCCACTGGAGGTTTAATGATATTCGTGCTGAGAGAATAGCCAAAAGCGCAAATTCCATTAGCACCATTGCGGCTGAGCTTCAACCATATTTCAATAATTACATCAGCACCAAAACCTCAAAGATCACATGCAACATCATCTCCACAAGACTAATGCATCTACCAGACACAAAGGCAAAGAGATCGCCAAACCAGTTACTATCTCCTCAATCTGAGTCCGTTTCTGAAGGAAACAGTAGATCCAGAACAAGCTCAGAGGGATAAGGATATGCAAAAGAACTTGGCACTCCTTGCTAAGTATTTTAAGAAGCTGTACAAACCTACCAACAACAACCTTCGAACTTCTTCAAACTCCAGGAACAAGACTGAAGATACCACACCAAGGTATAACAAAGACAATCAGTCAGGGCAGTTTGGGAATCAAAGGACGATGACAGTTGCTGGGGATAGGGAAACAGTAGGCAGTCCGGTAGTGCAACAAAATTGGATACAGTGCTTTAACTGCAAGAAGGCTAGGGACCACTAAGACCAGGGAATGCTGGAATCCAAAGCGGAGTAAAGACACGCTATCACAAAGGAAGAAGATGATGAATGTGCAAGACAAGCAGAACAAGGTGACCCACTATCAAGCTGTAGCAAGCAGATTGGATAGTAGGAACACTGGATGAAGAGATTGATGAACAGAATTGGAAGCACATTACAGTTACATGGCAAAGATTCAGGAGGTCTCACCTGCGGAATCAAGTTCTACTGATACGCCATTGGAACAGGTACAAAACCATGATGAAAATGATGTGTTTGCCAATTTGAGACGACATTCTGAGCAACCTGAAATCCATTAACGACACATAATTTTTGGCGAAGGATGATAGCAATGACATTCTGTATTCATCAAAGTATATTACTAATGATAATCAGGTTGATCAAAATGCGCTGAATGTGGTTTGATGACGGGCTGCGCTTTGCTAATTTAATGCTAATTTGAACTCTTGACATGGAGGGAAAAATCAAAACGTATTAAAGCAATTAAAGAAAGCAAAACGCAACATTAACTCAAGAACTGAAGGAGTGCAAAACTAACTTGATGAGTCAGTATGGGCTCCTGGGAAGGCACTAGCAGTCAGGTATTGTACTGGCTGAAAGCACATCAGACAAACAGACTGATCTTGAGAAGTACAACCAAAACAACGGCCCTTAAGACCTAAACGAGTGGATTATAAAATACTTCAAACAAAGATTATGACACTCTAGGACTATTAGCTAGAAAAAACAAAGACCTAAAAGAGGGGTTGAAAAACTAAAACCAATGAAATATCAGTTGTCAAAAACAAAACGACTATGAGCTAGTCAAAAATAGTTTGTTAAAATAGGCGCCACAATTTGAATGTCAACTCAAAGAGAAAACTAAAGTTATTTGGATTTAAAGGTTAAGGAAGGAACAGACATTGACACGATGATTGAGAAGGAGAAACAGATAAAGTTTTAAATGAAATTCTTTATAAACGCAATCAGTCATTCAGACCATTCCCGAAATGTTAGCACCCAAATGCGCAACTATCATGAAGATCACAACCATTTCTAATCCAGAGTACTGTCAAGAAAAAGCTCAATCAGATAAGCCCTTTGTATGAGATCGCAATGATAACTTCTGATCCTGCAATCCAGATTTTGCCCCGATGGGGAAGAGACAGATGATCTCTGAAAAGGAGAGTAGATCAAAATTAGATAAAGACACAGGGAAACCATATAATGTACACATATCAAACAGTCTTTATAAACTTTCAAACCACCATCCCCCCAAAGCCTATCCTTGATCATTTGGAACGCGCTAAAGAATTAGAAGAACAATGGTAGGAGAAAAACGTTGTTAGAACAAACCAAACATTCTAAAAACATTGGCTTTCTACCATGTCTAAATCCATTAGAAAAAGTAGACTAACTGTATAACAAAATGACAAACAACTTCAATCATTTTAGAACAATTTTGTCAACAAACTTGGTCTAATCATACTAGTATGTGCATTTCCTAACCCAACTGCCAAGAGATATTGAAGTTTTTGATCAAAATCTTATTAATGCCTCCTTTTAGACAAACAATACTAACAGTCATTGTTTTATTCATGACCTAAAAAGAGAAATGAATGACATTTGGAGTATCTCAATCCCTTGAAAAAGGAGCTTGACGAACTTGAATCAAAAAGGCTGATTTTCAAACATATATGATCTACTTCTCGAAGAGTGTGTGACTAAAGATGTTACATGTTCGAATTTGCAATCTCTGCTGATTTTAAATGCTAATAACTGAATTGCAATGCATATTTCTTCATAAAAGTCCAAGAATTGCGAAAAGTCTTTGCACAAAAGCTTTCGAAACAAAACTGAATCTGTTACAAAGAAGTCATAATAATTTGTTAAAAAGTTTTGCTAAACATGAAAACACTCAAGTTTCTCTTGAACTTTCTTTACAACATTGTAAAGAAAGATGAAAAATCAACCAGTTTGCAAAGAAAATGCTCAATGTATTTCGAAAAGAACGTGAACATATCAATGAAATACACGATTTGAAAGCTCAAATGGCAAGACAAGAATCTATGGTGGATCAATTGGTTAAAAAACTCATTCTGGTAACAAAAGAAAAGTCTTTGGAAAACTCATTAGATAAACCCATCTGTTGTTCGACAACCAATGCTCAACGGATTGCCAAAACCATCAGTTTAGGAAAACCGACTCCTTTTTCAAATTTCTCACTGGAATGGGAGAATTTTCCAAACAAAACAGTCGTAAATAAAACTAATGTGTCGGATGGTTTATTTAAACCAGTCACTCAACAAAGTTTTCCTCAGAATAGAAACCCAGCGATTCGAAACACAAATGTGCTTAAACCAGGAATGTATAGAATTGCCTCCACCACAACACAAACTAGAACACCACAGTTGCTCATGCTTCTAGAATACAAATCCTCTACAGGGTCAAAAACTTCAGGAGTAGATTCAACACTGACTAGTGTTAGCAAGACCACAACTTAAGAGCTTATCAAGTAGAAGATTAAGTTCGTGCCAAACATACAGTTCAATATTGTAATTTACAAAGAAGGAAGTAGAATACAACCATAGAGATTTCTAGTATTCAAGAAGAAAACAAGTCTGTAACCGCTTGTAAATTGACAGTTTTAAACTCAAGACTATCGAATGTAATGCTGTTTGTGCTGAATGTGAAAATGGTGTGTTTTAATGTCAATCATGATGCTATGTGTTACTAGATACTTGAAAGACTGAATGCTAGAACTAAGAAGCCTAAGGTATGTCCTATTAGTGCTATAAACAGAGAAAAGCGAACCAATATGTTGCAGACACCCCATAAAAAACATGTTGCATCATAATACCACCATTCAGAAATCCAAAGTTACTTTAAGGGAGTTGAATGAAGAATAGCAAATCAGAATGGAAATGGTGTATAGCTAAGAAGAATGTCCACCGGTTATACATGGATCACAAAGCCACCTTAGTACCAAACAGATATGGATGCTAAGATTAGGAAAGCTAATGAATCAACAAGTATTATCCTACATAGACATTGTATCTCTAGAAAAAAGCTAATGACTTGAAGATATCAAATTCCTTAGGATCCACTTTGTCCAATGTTATCCATCGTCTCTATCTAATTCTCTTGCCGAATTACAACACATCCTATTTCATTGTTGACTCTGGAGTTCACCAAAGCACATGAACGGCAATCTCAAGCTTTTTGTAGATTTGTGAGAAATTTCTGGTACTGGTTCGTTTTGGAATGATCAGTTTTGCTCCAATTCTTGGTTATGAGATCTGATTCAAGGAATTCACGATTAAACGGGGTTTATTACTTCGAAGGCCTCAATCACATCTTTTCTTCGGATTGGTCAGATTCTGTGATGCTGATTTGGAGGTGGCATTCAGGAAAATCTACCATGTTTTGTGAGAGATCTCAGGGAAATGATTCCTAACTGATAGTCGTGGGATCTGATCCTACACAATATCATCTTCAAGAACCAACTTCAACAACTCCAATCTGTTTCATGGCTACAGCTTCACCAACTCAAGCATGGTTATGGCAATCGAAAGACTTTCTTCATCTAACTACGATTACATCACGTTACTCTCAAAAAGATGTTGTGACAGTCATACCCAGCTAAATATGTCAGGAGGACAACTCTGTTCTCTTTGTGAAATGAGTAAAGCAAAAAAGAAGTCATTCAAGACAAAAGGCAGTTCCTAGTTCCAAGGAAGGCTAAATTTGCTACACATGGACTTTGTGTGGTCCAATGCGCGATGCAGATCATAAATGGGAAGAAGTATAAACCTTCTGGTGATTGTTGAAGACTATTCAAGATACACTTGGACTTCATTTTCACGGTCCAAGAGATGAAACACCAGAAAGTTCTAAAGCCTTTCTCACAAGATTCATCGCAATATCGTTCAAGCTCAAGATATTACAAGTCCGTTACTGACAGAGCACGAATTCTTAAACAAGACACTACCATGCCTATTCAAAGGAAGAAGGCATTGAACATCAAACTCACTCCTCGAACACCGAACAGAACGAGGTTGTTGAAAGACAGAACCGCAACTCTTGTTTAGCTGGCTCGAACAATTGCTTTCAACTTCCAAGCTTCCATATCATTTTTGGGCTAAGCAGTTGCCCAACCCGCATCTATACTCAGAACCGATCAATCAATTATATCCACTCATAGGAAAGACGGCAATCACAACATAAATGACAGAAACTTCAATAAAATACCTTCACAACTTTGTTGCACTTGCAACATAACTAGAGAAGGGGAAAATCTGGATAAGATAAAGAAAAAGGGTATCCATGTGTCCCATGGTGGGATATTCTACTTCAACTCATCCGAAATGGATAATCGTGTTTACAACAACAGAACACGCTTAATAGTTGAGATCCAGTCATATCAAGTTTATGAAATCAAAGAATGATGTTCCTGATCAAAACAGTTTCAGACCCCTCGCTCCACACACAAGAATGTCTGTTGAAAATGTCCTCTTCAGGCCAATACATCCTCAAGGACAAAAAGGCCCAGATTATGACAATCTCTGACCCAGTTGCCCCCAAGACACAAATGTTGTTCTACCGCAGAGAAGAACAGATTCTTCACTTCAAGTGTTAGAAATTCTCATCATCCTTTAACTGTGATGGAAGATATTACAATCCAACACACGATCAATATGAAGTAAAACAACAATGAACAAGCACCGAATGCATCAATTCAAGAAGCTATTATCAATCCTTTTTTGTAGCACGTGTCAAGAAATTGTGAGTCCTTCCTCCACGCAACATGATAATAATCGATGTGCATATCATTTTCAGACCACAAAGTCATGATTACCGATGGACCAGAATCATACCATAGAACAAGTTTTCGTAGAAATCCAACCATTGCCAGTTCAAAACAAAGACGACAGCATTGCAACAGATTCCTGAAATGTGTATGTTATACGCATGCTCGACTGGTGATTATTGTTTAACCAAAAGAACAATAAGAGGCAAATGGCTGATTCTGCATGGATCGAAGCAATGCAGGATGAACTTCATCAGTCACAGACATCAAAGTCTGGAACTATCGAACAAAGAACCCAATTTGGCAAGTATATTATAAAGCTAAAGTGGTTATGGAAGAACAGAAGGATGAAGATCAGACTGTAAATTTCCGCAACAAAGCACGACTTTGTTGCTAAAGTTTATGCCTCCGGAAGAGGGTATGATATTTTGAAGAAAAATCCCCCAAAAAAAAAAAAAAATATTTTTTTTATAATGGCTCCAGTTGCTCGCGTTGTAAGCATTTCGGGATTTTTAGTTGCCCACCGCAGCACACAGACTTTTTCAATCTATCAGATGGACGTGAAAACGGCATTCTAAAATGTCCACTGAAGGAGGAGGTTTATGGTGCTCAGCCAGAAGGTTCTTGATCCAGATCATCTAAAAAAGTCTACCTTCTAAGGAAAGCTTTGTATGGATAAAGCAAGCTCAAGAGCCAGGTACATGAAACGATCAACTATCATGATGGTCCAAAGGCTTTTTAAACAACGTACAATTGACCCAACCTTTTATTCAGATAAAATAAGGGGAGGATAATTCGTACTTTGCAGATTACGTGGATGACATAGATTTTGGATCGACAAATCCTAAATAATTCAAAACGATTGAAAAATTAATCACAGTAAGATTTGAAAAGTACCCTTAATGGGGGATATTAAATTCTTTTTAAAGGACTTTTTCAGACCACCAGTCCCCAAAAGTATTTTTATCAATCAGGCCAAGTAACGCTTTAGAAATTCAGAAAAACCATAATATGACAATTGTCACTCATTGGTACACCATTTAGCTAACAAACCCAAGCAAGGCTGAAGACTTGATTGGAGAACCCGTAGACCAAACTGATTATCGTATTAAAATAGGGACACTCAAGTTCAGGACAACTAGTCTACCAGACTTAGTACAAGCGTATGGCAATTTTGCACGTTATCAAGCACGACCAAACTCAAAAGCACTCAAGGATGTTAAAAGAATCTTTAAAACTTAAAGGGTACCATTAACAGAGGACCTCTTGTATCCAAAGGATTCTGGCTTTGAAACTAACATAGCTTTTCAAGAACGCTGATACATGCCGGATGCCTTGATACTCGTAAAAGCACTTCAGGAGGATACATTCCTTGGTGATAAACTTGTAAAGCTAGCAAGTCAAAGAAACAAAACTGCACTGCAATTGTCTTCATGCAGAGGCAGAGTACGTGGCGACTTCTGAAGTTGTTGCGTCAGTAATGTGAAGAGGACACAACTACAGATTTATAGGCTTCAACTACAACACAATACCCGTTTGTATTGCGACTCTCAGTCACATAGCAATCTCATGCAACCCGTACAAACATGTCAATCACCCGACAAAGCACCTATCCCATACTCGTATCACTATCAAAAAGGAACAAGGTAGAAACTGGGTATATTGAATTAATTTTGTCAGATACTGATACCACTTAGCTGACATGTTTACGAAAGCCCTTCCTGAGGATCGGTTTAAGTATCCTTGTCAAAGGATTGGAAAAGATGTTTTACTACCAGCTTAACCTGGAGGTTTCTGACCAATGAGACTGCTGACATCATCATCAAACATCACCATTACATATTTTGAGAAAAGCAAAATACAAAAATAAAAAAACTTCAAAAAGAAATACAAAAGCAGAAAATCAGAAAATTTCAAAGATTCTTATCGACATGTCTCTTGGAATCGATAATCCAATTACGCGTGTTAGAAATGCGCTTAACATGACACGGGTGAGTAAATAAGTTCAAGCAGAGTGCAAATAGTTTCAAAACATGTCATTTCAAATGTTCTAAATCGGGTTATGTGCAAATGTCAGAACATAACCCGACTTCAAATAAAGAAGGTTTTATACCTTATCCTCACAACGAGAAAATTAACTTTCTCGATCTTCGAGCTGTTCTTAACTAGACAGTGTTTCAATGTTTTTAGCTCCAAGAAAAAGGAGAGTGTATACGTTTCAATTGCCTTGACCCATATCGTTAGAAGAGAAGTCCCTCTAACATCTGGTTTGTTCAAAAGTTTAACATAATTATTACAAGAATTCCCGATGACAATTCATAAATCTTTCAAATTGTGGTTCAACACTCCAACTCTCACAATGTTTTTTCAAAAGACCACAATTTTTCAATTGGTCCTATTTTTGAGGGGTAGTTTTCAAAAAACAAAGTTTAATGTTATCGGATACATCAACACGACAACTCTTATGTTTTCAAAACATTATCAAAATGTTCAAACCATTCATAGCTGATAATAATTTTCTCCCACTGAATTTCAAGACATATTAATCAAGGGTATTTCAAATACTAAGTTTTATTATTTAAATAAGGAAAATGTATTTAAAAATATGATATATTTCGACCAATGTGCTGAAGAAAAGGTTTATGGTTCGATCATTAACCCAGCAACATCTTAATTTCACGACGATTCCAGAAGTCTAAGGTGGTTAGGTACGAATACAATCTATGATCCCACCAGAAACCGGAGGATCTACCCAAGGATAATCTCAAATTTAGAAATAGCATCCTTAGGTATGATTAGAATGAAATTATATGGGGAATAATGCCGACGAAAGATTGAGCAAACACTGAACAATCACAACAAGGTGTTAGTAATGACGTCTTGGAAGCATTAGAAGCGTTGGAAGAATTAAAAAGAAAATGTATGGATAAAGGTCTAAAGAAAGAAGCCATCCACAAGCAACTTAAGAGCAGAAGACCAGTTTCAGATACATATCTGTCAGAATCACAAGTTGATTGCTGACATTTAAAAACGACATCAGGACCCAGTGATGCAAATGCACAACCCTTCCCCTAGCCATTCGGTCTTCCTCTTACCCAGAAAACTTGACCTCATTTTGTCACGGATATACACAAGTTATCTATTGACATCTCACTCCGAGATCGTTGATATTGAAAAGGTGGCAATATGCTCCAGCCTCCGAGTACAAAAAACCAAAATGCACTAATCGAGTCTAAGCTACGAGATCATTAAAAATCTCTTTAGGACACAATCCATTTCCAAAACACTTTTGAACATCATCATTCACAAGTTGTTAATCAAGAGTTCTACGCACTATCCTTATGATATTTGCCAGAACATTCAGAGTGATACTCTATATATTCACAATGAACGAATGGAAATCCTTTCAGTGTCAGCATCAAACAAGCTTTGGTAGGTGACTTGCGAGATTCTATATGAATCAACACATGTGACAACTGGATATCGATTTGGGTCAGTAAATGAAATTGACGGTTGAATGAATTTTGGATAAAAACATGACACTCTCGATGTGTTTACAAAAACTCTTTAAACGAGGACAACGTCGATTTATTTTCAAATCAATTTTCTCGTTTTATTCACTAACTGAAACCTGCAGGATCAAACGGTGGTAACGGCAACCTCAATCCCATTCAAATGCTCAATCAACGAGACATACTATCTAGAAAGGCTTAGATTATAAAAGACAAAGACTTCCCTAACTCCGATTTGAGCTTCAAGATGAACGCAAAAGTATGAGCATATAGGTCAAAGACACAAAAGATCGCAGATGGCAAGACGATAAAGTACAATGACAAAGGCTCAAAGTCAAGTAGATCGCAAAGCATGAAGGAAACAAGGCCTACAACAAAGAACAAGACAAGACCAAGAACACTCGAGCTTAAACGACAAAAGCAATCTCACTGATCTCATGAAGGAGTGTCATCAATGAACTCACATTCGGGGAGATTGTTAGCCTCAATTTTTTATGAGTCAATAAAGGAAGCTCGTTCCCGTGTTCAAGACCCCACACTTCAGGAGATTGTTAGCCTCAATTTATTGAGTCAAACAAGGAAGCTCGGTCTCTCACTACGATGGAGCTTCTGGTCTGAAAATTAGTTAATGTTGTAACATGAATATATGGGGAATCGGCCTCGATAGCTAATCAAATATAGTATATGTTTTGGTTTTAAACCCAACAAAACCCGAGCCCGGTCCTAGTTAAAATATCCCTCGCGTCACATAAATGTGTAAGGGGAATATATATTTAGAAATAATCTAAATATCTAAATATATATAAAAAATTTCTTTTTAGAAAATACTAGTTTTTTTATAATTTCAATATATCTTTTCCTCATCTCTCTCTCTTTCTTTCCTCTCTCTTTCGATCTCTCTCTCTAGTTTTTCTTGATCGTGGTTCGTGATCTGAAGTGAAAGTGTATATTGGGAACCTACAGTTTCCTCCCCATTAGTAAGTTTGGAAAAGACATTTACTTTCCAATGAAAAAATACACCAAGTTTTAAATGGAATACCAATTAGAATTGCGGAATCGAAAGGTAAAGTCAAAAGAACATTTTTATGCATCAAACAAAATTAAAATTTTTTACCCACTCTATGGAATTTTGCTTAGTTTAAACTACTTAAAATGTTGAAATATCACTTGAGACCAAGTCCAATTGGAAGTAAATTCAAATCCTTCAATATTGGTTTTTGAATCATCAAAATACAACGCACGGTTTATTTTTTATGAATTTTTGAAGTTGGCCAAAATATGAAAATAATACCGACGGATCTCCAAGGACGAATCCAGTTTTGGTGGATCTGTCGATCCGTGAAGAAATGAATTTTTTGCAAAAACTTTTATTTTAATTTTAGTCACATGATAACACTTCGTTTGAGATTTGTAAAGAAGACCTTCAAGCTAGTATAACACATTATATTTAACACCAAGACTTGTAAGTACTAAATAAAGAAAAACTTTTCATATTATGTCCTGCTTCATGGGAAATTTGATACATGGATTGTACTCTATTTTAAAAACTATTTGTTTTAAAAATTAGAGCGACGTACTCTGATACCAATTTTGAATCATAGAGGGGGGGGGGGAATACATTTCCATTTAAAACTTAATCTTTTGTATCAACACCTAATAAGTAGTATGACGAATATGAAAAGTGGTCCTCTAATAGATCACACCAAATAAGGATAGATAGAGAGCATGGAAACAAAGCATTCGTCACAAGACAATATACATCTAAAACATAAATGTATGCAAAGATAAATATAAAGCAATAATGCAACAGGTAAATGTAAATCGATAATTAAAAAAGGGAAATATTCAAACTGGACATGATGTATTTAAAGTGGTTCGGTCACGAAGTTCTTACAACTCCACCTCTTTGCATTCTAAAGAGTTGACCACATCTTTGACTTTTTGACTTTTCCTGCTTTTGGCTTTGCATCTCTGGCTTCTTTTGTGCTCTTCCGTTCCTCGTGTCCGTGTTTGCTCGTTTTTGACGGTTTTCTTGTGATTTTTGATATATCCGTACCTACACACACAAAACACAAAACAAGCATATCTTTGCCATTTTTAGTCTGTTTTGGGTCATTTAGGGTCATTTTTGGTGTTAACGGATATTTTACACTTATCAAACACACATTCGACCTATGATCCTAGTTAACGGTCTTAAAGACCAACGATATGCTCAAGTAAAATTATATTAGTGCCAATAACCTTTGATAAGTTAGTTTAAACTAACTTGTAAAACTACACCTAAAGTTATATTTTAACTTAAATTTATACAACTTTCCAGTATTTCTTACACATTGTACAAACTACACAAAATATTTACAAGTATTTCAACACACTTAATCCCTTGGTTATATGTACACATGTATTTAAATAAAAGGTAAAGAACTTTTCACCAGTGGTCCCTAGGAACAAAACAATAAGAAGATAACTTTTCATCAATAGTCCCTTGGAACAAAAAAATATATAACTCTCATCTTTGGTCCCTTTAAAACCGGCCCCCCATTAACCAATCACAACATTACCTCCCAACTCTACCAATCACCAACATTGTTGTGTTCAAAACACATGCAATACCATTCATACACCACTCTCTCACTAAATATCTCAGCTTATTTTCCTCTTCCATCTCTCTCTCTCTTTGGCGTCAAGAACAAGAAGAAACACCAAAACATTCAAGATTTTTCCAGGTTTGATCAAGAACAACAATGTACAAGGGTTAACTAGTTAGTTGTGGGTTAAGGTATTGAATCAAGAAGCCATAGAAGAAGTCCATCGAGAACACTCAACATCTCAGCCCTCATATTTCTTATATCATCCACAAATCAAGGTAAAAACCTTGGTGCAAGACAGCTTGTGTTGTTCTTGCACCAAGAGATTTCAAATCTTAAGTTCTTGCACTTCTATCTTGCATAATATTTTTGTATAATTAAACCACAAGAAATATTTGATCTAATAATATTTTATAAGTCTAAAATGGTGTTAAATAAAGTACCTATACTTGGTATGCTTGTTTTTGAAATAAAAGTAGCAAGAAGATGCGTGCAAAGTTGATCCAAAAAAAGAGTATGTTGTTTGAAAATTTATGTTCCACTAAGACAATCATATCTCACTCATTTTTTGGAGTTATGGCTGATTCTTTTTTCAAAACTAACTTCAAAGAGTCCTCTACAAATTTCTAGTTTGTCCTAAAGTCAGTAGAGGTACCTAGCATTTTCAAAAACATTATGCAAGATTCATGTGTAGAAAGTGTACAAAAATGGCAGTTTTGACATTCAATCTTATAAAATTCATAAAATATACATGTTTTACTCTTTTATCTTCAAACCACCTATGAAAGTTTCATATATTCATGTAGTATCCAGATGTGTTTGGCTTTTAGTGATAGGGATTGTTTTTGGGAACGTAATACTAGATTTTGTAAGGAACATTTACTGAAAAAGCAAGCTGGGCAGAAAATAAACCCATTTTAAGTGACTATAAAATTATCATACATGCAAGATATGGACCCACACCACCACTAAAACTTAAGTATATGAGTTGACTTTAAAATCACAGAGGTCAAACTTCAATATGGGCTGAACTAGACACTTTTGGTATAAAAACAAATTGGGTGGTTACTTGGACTGATTTGGATTGAATGTTACACCTAACTTATATGGGTCATAAATCAATATTGGAAGCACTCCAATGGCTGAAACTTGGTGTATAACTATTTTAATTTGTTAATAAATGATTTCCAAAATCCCTAAGTGAAACTCTAAGTAACAAGTACTCACTTTGCTAAAATACAAAAAGTGAACTGAAATTTGGAGTATGGACATTTTGGATAAGTTAAAACCTTGGGAAAAATATTTCAAATATTTGTGTACACATTAGACACATGGTAAAATGTGATATTGCAAGGAATACAACCAGAAGTAACTTTCACTTGGTCAAATAAATTCTTGAAGTGACGGGAAAACCGAGACATTTTGTGATTTTATGTGAAACGTTAAAAAGTGAACTTTGGAAATCAAAAGTAAACATGAAACTGATATAATGAACGTTTATAAAATCTGACCATATCGTTTAAGATCTAATTAGATATATGTACATTTACCTTAGGTCTCAGGAAGAAGCGTGTGCGTTAGTTTGGGTTGCCTACTTACCGTGATTTTGCCGTAAAGCCATTGTATTTTCCTAACTTTTGAGGTGAGTTTCTCACAACCCCTCTTTTACTATTTTTTGATTTTTAGGTGGAAAGCATGATGTGTTGTATTTAAATTTCTATGCTCGTACTTTTATATATTTAAACTTTGAGCATACTTGAACTTATTGAACTTGTTGAACTTTTGAACTCATTGAAATTGTTGAACTTTGAAAACGTGTTGAACTTTGAACTTGATATGTATGTTGTTTGATGCTTGGAACCCGCCACTACTTTTAGCTCATTTTCCCAATGTATCGGGATTGAGACGTTAGTACTTATGGATAACGCTATTAGGAGATTAGCCCCTCCTCACTCCTAGCACAAAGGTGCATAGTACTAAGTGTTAGTGCCACACTATACAACTGGAACTTGATTGGATATTTGGAATGGTTAGGCTAGAATACGTTTAAGTAGTGTCTCGCATAAACACTATATCATACATATATATTTATTTGATTTGTGTCATGTTACTTTAAGTAACGAGGACTGTCTATAGAGATTTTTTATAAAGTGTTACGTTACATTAGGTAACGGGAACGTCATTTGAAACTTGAGTCGTTTTGGATTCTCAACTTATTTTGGCAACTTGATTTTGATATGAATATACTATTATTGGACATCAACTCTTTTATAAAACTATATTTTGTGTACATATTCCTATGAGCTCACCAACTATTTTCAATAGTTGACCGTTTTATCATGCTTTTCAGGTGACCTTCCTGAAGTGGAAAATTAGCACATTTGCATTCGGGCTTTGTCACGATGTCTTCTTTCTTTCAAAGATCATGTCTTTTGGGATATCCATGTTCGGATGAAAAACAACTTATGTTAACTTTTGTACTTTTTGTACTTGTTCTTGGAAATGTTGTAATTTGGATATTTCTACATTTATCTAAATCATGTATGGTGTTTATTCTATCATCTTGTGTGATGTTTATTAATACGTCGCACCTTGTGTTTCCGCTTTAGCGGGGTGTGACAGATTGGTAATCAGAGCCTAAATTTATAAAGAACACCGGTTTTTCAAAATAAAAATCCAAACTATAAGCAAAATGATTTTCTTTTTTTCTAAAAACGCCGAACATGAACGAGTCGACTAGTCCAAGCGATTACATCATTAGACCTCAATTCGACATAACTTGATCAACTATGTCTAATTTAGGGAGTATCATGCAACGCTGTGTATAGTCATTATTTTAAACAAGTTTAAAAACCGACTTCCCATTTTTGTCATTGAAAAGCGTACTAGGAATTATGTGCATTATACACCGTATATTTTTGGATGTCCACCATTTTTGTTTAGTACATCATGCTTTATTTCGTCTTTCTTGTTTATGTTCTGAGTCTGCTTTATTTCGGTTACTGTCACAGTATATCTCGTTCAACGTCTACCCGCACTATCTATGCCGTTGTTGAGTATGACCGCTATAATAGCCTGGTAGGACAACTTGCCTATGACTCTAATTAAGATCCCAATTAACACTGGGATTTTGATCTTCAGAGAGACGTCAACAATACTACTACCACTCTTTCACACTAGTAGAGCAAGAGCCTGCTGAGCAGGAAGAGTCTGAACCCTTCGAGCAGGAAGAATCTAAGCCCTTAGAGCAAGAAGAATCAGAACCTACAGAACAGGAAGAGCCCAATCACGAGGTTAGTAGTGACCGGGCTGCTACACCTCCGCCACCACCACCTGCTACCGTCATACCCCCCAGACTCAGTAAAGCCCATACCGCCGACAGACTACACGAATCAGGGCAGCTGATTTTCCATATGAGACTTATTTGACTTCTCAAGTACCACCCTCGCCTTCTTCTCAACGAGCGTTGGCTACCTACCACATTGGGGGACCATCATCTGCGGACCCCTATCACACTGCCTCTAGTGACAGATATTTTTGGCAGGACCCCAATGGCCAGTCTGTACGTCTGTACGAGCCCTGACCCCCTATGGTCAGGAGTCCCCACGTTCTGCCAGGAACTTTGATGGATTTTGTGTCTGGTCTGAATCAGTTCGAGGATAACAGGATTCGAGATTTAACTGAGGCAACAAATACCACTAGATACCGATTGGACTTGCAAGTAGATATGATGAATGGGATGATGGGCACTATCCATGCTATAATCTCCTTATTCTATGTGGATCATGGTTTTGGTTGGCTTGATCGTGGCTTATTGTACAAACCCTTATTAGGGTTTCGTTTTGCAGCGTCGTGGGTATGGATCTGTCTTGGATCTGCAATTCTCTGATTCCTTATTTTAGGAATCGACATCAGGTTTGACAATCCTATTTTTGGATCGTGTTGTGGTACTGGCGTGATCAAGGAACCCTAGTTCTCTAGGGTTTTACTGTTATATTTATTACATATTTTCTGGTTCGCTGGTGATCGATGGTGATGTGGTAATCAATGCAACGATAGCCTTGTGGTTTTTCGTTTTTGTTCTTGAAGATACGCTGGAATCCCTAAAAACCCTTGGTTAGGGTTTCGTTTTATCATTCTTATTATTAGGGTTCGTGTTTTTAGGACATGGGTGCTTGATCCGTGATGATCAGCATGGCATTGAGCGCTTTTGGCTGTGGTGGATGTTTATGGATGTATTCTGAGTGTGCATCTGGTACGGTGCGTACGATATGATTGGATGTCGGTCTGATATTAGGGGTTTGGGGAGATGAGGAAGTTTGTTGATTTGAGTATGTCAAGGAGGCCCATTGAGACCTGCATATTTTGTTTGTTCCATTTACCTTGTCACATTTTCATTCTTTTTAATTATTGATGATGGGTTGATGGATTAGAAGTTAAATATGAGTGTGTTTCACATTCATAATCCCTCGTTGAAGATTAGTGTTATACGTTTGTGTGGCATCCTCCAGCGAGTTCTCATATCAATTTCATTTGGCGATCGTGATATCTCAAGGTTGAATGGAAGACGTTTCATCTAGATTTGTATTCGGCTATTATGGAATTGTTAATGATATGGAAGTAGGACATGTGTTCTTTGTTCGCTGATCTTCATAACAGCGGGAATCGTTTGTGCTGAGATGAGATAAATTTTATGATCACGATTGTTTGTTATTGACGTGGTGATAACCATTTTTATGGCTGTTTTTTTAAGGAAGTTAGCTATGAGCTATTGGGATATAGGGCATAACGAGTTATCTTTATATTATCTGTATAAATAGTTGTAATAGGAAGTATTATACTTTCTGATTTGTTAGTCATAAGAGTAGCATGTCTCTCTTATGTAGGGTGTTAGTTAGTAGCAC
>BQNB010093024.1:3506-26470 GCA_026074375.1 Tanacetum coccineum
TTCCCGCTTCTTATAAGCAAACTTGTCAAAATCATCATAAAGCTTACACTCCCTTTCCTGTTTTGTCAATAAAGTTCCTTGCATGAGAAGTTGAATTCTTTCCCAAAGTCCCTTGTCGACGTTATGATTGCTAACCAATTCATAGACCTCAAGTGATAGTCCTTGAAGAATGATATTTGTTGCCTTGATATCACAATCAGCTTGAATTGCTTCCGTAGCAGATAACTCAGAATATTTCTTTGGTCTTGTCACTCCATTTTCCTCAATTGAAGGCCAGATGAGTGGACCATTCTCAACAGATTCAAGGATCATTCGTCCATGTTGTCTATTCATCATGTATAGCTCCATTCTGCTTTTCCAAGAATCGTACATATCCTTTTCCAAGATAGGTGGACGATTGTCAGCACCCGAAAGAATCGCTTTGTCAGCAAGAGTCATCATTGAGAAATATGTATGTTAAAAGATTACTTGTTTGATCGGACGGTGGTAGAAAGAAATTGTGTTTAAATAAGTTGTCTTTTAAGTGATTTAAGTCTTGAAACTACACGGGATTTTACAATTTTTTACAAAACCGGGAAAGACACGTAAATGTTTCACGGGATTTTACAAGTCAAAGAAATAAACCGTATAATTTTAGAAATTTGAGTTGTTCGACTTGAGTTGTTGGACTCAGGTTGTTCAACTTGGGTTATTTGACTCAGGTTGTTCGACTTGAGTTGTTCGACTTGAGTTGTTCGACTTTGGTTGTTCGACTCAGGTTGTTCGACTTGAGTTGTTCGACTCAGGTTGTTCGACTTGAGTTGTTCGACTTAGGTTGTTCGACTTAGGTTGTTCGACTTAGGTTGTTCGCCTTGAGTTATCCGACTCAGGTTGTTCGACTTGGGTTGTTCGACTCAGGTTGTTCGACTTGAGTTGTTTGACTCAGGTTGTTCGACTTGGGTTGTTCGACTTAGGATGTTCGACTTGAGTTGTTCGACTCAGGTTGTTCGACTTGGGTTGTTCGACTTAACAGTGACGAAACTCAAAATCTCAAAAACATAAAAGACACTTTTTTGATCGGTTTTTTGCAAAAAAAATCTTGTACAACTAGTATTACCAACCCTATAAGAACAAGAAAAATGAAAACTTTAAAGTTTAAAGTTTTGAAGCCAAAAAATTTAAAATTAAGATTTTATTCTTTGTAAAGGTTTTTGAACACAAAAAGTGACAAAAAAATGTTATTTTTCTAGATTCAAAGCTTGTACACCTATATCTTAAAGATACTAGATCAAATTTACCAAGGTAAATGATCTTTTAGTGTCCACAATAGCTTCGAAAAAAAATTAAAATAAAGAGAGAAGACGAATCTTGCAAGAAACCCACGAACAAAAAAAAAACTTAAACACTAAAACTAAACACACCACTCCATGGCTCTTGATACCAAATGTAGACTAATATAATAACATACTAGATGTAAGGGTAGAGAGAGTGGGTTGGATGAACACTTAGAGAGAGAAAGAACATAAAAGAGAGAACTTTGTTAATGTGTGAAAAATGAACAACCAACCACCTCTCCAAGGCATGAAGAGGAGTTTATATACTTACAATGGATAGTGGGCTTGGGATTTCATGTGTTTATACATGGTCCTTTAGCTAACTAACTATGTAAGTTTCTAAAAATTACTTAATGAGCTAACGACTGTTATCTATGGAAGCGACCGACACTTTCCTAGGAATTTCATATTCCTGACACCTACACTTATTGGTTGCAAAATACCTTTGATTGAAATTAAGACGAGGTTAAAAACAATATAAAGCATGCTTACAAGATAGTTCAAACATAATAAAATAAATAGTAAAGAATTAAAACACACAAGACACTCCTAATATGCAAGAAAGTAAATATTGAGTTGCCTCCCAAAAAGCGCTTTTCTTTATTTACGAGTCTTATAGCTAGACTCGAAGTCACACGTCCTTATGTGACTTCTCCTTCATCGTCCATTCCAATTACATATTTGGGTCTAAGCTCTAAGCATTCCATATAAAATCCTAATATTTTGCTCATTACATACTCCACTCCTATCCTTTTGTCTTCTTCGTTCCTAAGGTAGACTAATTTTGTGTGCTCTTTTTCTAATTCTGACGGTGAGTTATACTATTCTGTCTTATGTGGCATCTTATAGGTAACTTCATCGGTCCCATTAATGAAAATTACAACACCTTCGGGTGGGTCGTGAGTCATGTTGGATATTTCCACAAAAGGTTTCCCTAGTACTACTTGTGAAAACCTAGGGTCTATAATTGAACTAATATCCTCGACAATCATGAAGTCTATGATATAGGTAAAGTTTCCTACGAAGACATGCATTCCATTGATCCTTCGTGTGAAATTGCTAACTCCTCTATTCGAGTTTTCCCTAGGGTTAATTTTTCTTCTCATGATCCAATTATACATCGTTTGCGTCATGATATTTAGAGGGGAGTTAGGGTCAATGTAAGCTTTTTCCACATGCACATGCCCAATGTTGCATGGTATCTTGAGGTTTGATGGGCACCCTTCTGCGATGATGGGGTTCCTTAGAAATATCAAAGAGATTGGGCTACACATGAGATACTTGTGATATGCTAGTTCACTCCTAGTTGGGAAGATGTCAAAGTATTATGCTCCTACCCCTTCGGTTGCTGTACTCCCTTCCTCTTCAGGTTCTTCTTCACTAGAGTCGTCATTCTTTCCGTTAGGGAACTTATAACTAACCTAATCACCTTGACTTCAGAAATCGCTCGTTGAAATTAATAGGTTGTTGGGTATAGAGATCGAACCATAAAACCATTTTCTGACATTGTTATTTTCAAATACCCCCTACACATGTGCTTCGAGATTCGAAATTGTTTTGCACATGAAGGAAAGAGTTGCACTTAGAGTCTTAAAGATCACATTCTTCTATATCATATTTTAATTACATTTTCTCCCCTTATTTAATAATTAAAACACTTAGTATTTGAAATACCAATTGATTAAAATTTGACATGAAAAATTCCATGGGGAGAAAAATTATACCACGATATTGCATGAATTCAGATTCCAACAGCTCCCCTTCAACAGTATATGTGGGATACCAATATTTATTAAAACTTGACATTGGAATGAAAAATTGATATGACACCACAAAATGTTGAAGACGGAGTGAGATGCCTTAGTGAACAATGTATATTAATAATTGACATTATAAGTTTTCACATTTTAATTTCACAAGATGTGTTTGGATACATAAAATTGACATTTATGAGATGTATCCGACACATTAAAAGGCTTTGTTTTAAAAAGCTCCCCCTCAGAAATTGATTCACATAAAATGACATTCTGCGTACGATAATTCTTTGAAAATTATTCGAGGAAGGGAGTGTTGAACACACAATTTTAACAAATACCACTTTTTATGGAAAAAAAACCACAAAATATATTGTAGACAATTTGACATTTGAAAAGTTCTTTTTGAAAAATTGTGTTCAACGATTTTAAAAACATGATAGAAGACTTCTCTTCTATTTTAGAGTAAGCGCACTGAGGCGTACACTTCCCTATAACATTCGAGACCGAGTTATGCACTGAAATGTACATAAGTCATGAGAAAATTTTAGAAATGACATGTTTTGAAAGCATTTGAAACTCTCGCTCGAACTTCATTTACACGCCCGTGTCGATGTTAATCAACATTTCTAAGTACGTAAATGTTATCGATTCCAAGAGACATGTCGAGAAGATTCTTTTTGGTATTTTTGAAAGTTTTCTGATTTTATATTTTGTTTTTTTTTTAGGTTTTATTTTTTCTATTTTCTTTTTCAAAAAAATTTATAAATAAAAAATAAAGAGAGAATAAAAATATTTACAATATAGAAGTTTCCATTAGCAGTGACAGTTGTGGCTTGAGTTGAAGTGGATTGGATGAAGTTGAATCCGGTTGTTGTTGACGTTTATTTGATGCATCAGTAGTATTGACAGCGGAAGACTTTAAAACAACTTGATTTTCTTCATTGAAAAATATTCGGTCGAACAAAGGGACTCAGAAATTAGTTATCCAGCTTTCATTTGTTGTTGTTACTGTCTCAGCTGCATGATGAACTTCTGTCTGACATTGTGGTGCAGAGGCTTGATACGGTTTTCGTTCAATAACGTCATTTGACATTGAGGTTCTGAGGTTGAACTGTTGTCGAACCGTCGTCATTTTGATGTTGTTCATCTTTTGTGAACCATTGGGACTGCGCTTTCTGAGATTTCATCTTTTCAGCAACATACTCTGAGATTTTTGCTTTACATTGTATAATGCACTGCACTTAAGTCAATCTTCTGATGCTTTTTAGACCATTGACGGAATGTACCATGGCACTTAAATCCAGATGTTTGTTTTGCTTAACAAAATATTTTAGGAATCTACATTGGAACCATGTGGGGTTCATGTCAACCTTGGTGTACAGGATGTGTTAATTCAATGTCAGGAACTCCACCTTAAAGACCAACATATTTGAAAATTATACCCGTTGGGTTTCCAACCTAGATCAGATCTAGGAGATGTTTTCTCAGACACAGCGGAAGTCTTATTAGGAGAAAAACCTATGTCCTGTAAAGATCTGTCTACTAGGTTTCTGAGTATGACTCTTTTGATCTACGGGTTTGTTACTGTTTGTGGTCTTATTGGATTGAATCTTAGCACGTGAATTTACTTCCTTCAGGAGTTTTGTTATACAAGCATCATGATTTGCATTAAAGACACACTTATGACATGTAGAACAAACAAAGTTTTTGGAATCTGAAAAAGAACTAGAACTCTTAGAGTGATCTGCTTTGGGCACAAAACGTTTCGTAAATGCGGAATTCTCTTAGATAAGGCAAACGTCTAGCTGTTTGATTGTTTGCTCATAGGGGTTTGGTTTCCTATCATCAGTAGTGGTTTGAATTCTCGCAGAAGTAGGCACACTAGTTGTTGAGTTTCCTAATCTACTTTCTTAGTATCTATTTCTTAGCTACATCTAAGATAGTGATACGAACATTTCTTTTGACTAAATCTTGGCATTCATGTTTTAGCGCACTATTCCTAGGATGCGCTAGATGCAATCATATGGATCAGGTTTTGCAAAGGTGTGATTCTGTTTTCTTAGGCAAATAATGTTGAGTGACTGGTTTTGACAAATTCTTGTTCACATCAACTTGGGAGGCAAACCGTTGTTTTGACATTTGAGCTCCTTGCAGATTTAAACGCATTCGGTTGTCTAACAACTGATTGGTTTCTTAGTGATTGTAAAAACGGTTTCCCCAAGACTGATATTTTATCAAAACTTTGTATCTACACTATTTCAATTTACTTCCTTAAGTCATTTTTTATCAAGCAGCACTTAATTGCAAAAAACCTTTTCCTCGAATCTGAGCTTTTTATTTCAGCATATTAGCAAGCAAAAGTTGTGGTCTTTTCTGTAGTCTCTTAGATCTCGTGATTTTATGGAATCATACAAATCTTTGTACTGTGTTTCAAAGTCTCATTTTCCTTTAAGTAAATGTAGCCCACCTATGGTTCTACTTCGATGTTCATTGTTTCAAGTACGAAAATTCCTTTTCAATCTTGGTTTATTACTTGTTTCACTCAATGTTTGACCTTGTTGTGCCCTGATTTTTAAAGATTGATTTTGATATTTCTAAGTTCGAGAGCAATGCATGTGCTATTTCCATTCTTGAAAAATCTTTTTGAAATTAGGCAATGTCTCCCCCTTTGGCAAAAATTTTCAGAACTCGAGTGATTGTTTTGAGTATTCAGTTGTCTGGTTATCAGGTGGTGAATCAAGCATATGACTTTTAACTTGACATGCTTCAGGATACTGGTCAACCCTACCTTCAACAATGATTTCAAGTTGCTCAGTATGTTGTTGTCCTATAGCATGAAATTGCATTCAGCAGTCAATTGTACCTAGCATTGGCTCTTGTCATAAAATGGGTCTGATATCTGCATCATCAGTATCTGTATCATTCCCTGACCTGCTGCTGTCATCTTGCACTGTTGAGTCTATCCTAATGCTTTCTGTGTCAACCAAATTAGCATCCAATGCTTTACCCGTATCAATCTTACTCTCTTGCGTCTGCATTGTTTTATTACACCTTCTTTTATACAGTCTTGATGACGTGTTCTTTCAGCAACGGATTCTTAACATTACCCAGGTGTTGAGTATGTGTATCTCTGAAGTGTTTGAACTCTGAGTCCAGTGAATTCAACAAAGTACGTGTTTGGCATTTGACTGTCTAGTAAATGTAAACTTTGAATTGATGAACTTCATGGCACTGGTTGTTTACACCCAAACAGGCTGCATGGATCCATCTTCTTGTGATTCATCTTTGTCAAGTTGCTTTGTAGTTGATCTACGTTAAGGAGCATTGAACTGTGAATGTACAAACATCTTGACCAAGAGGACTTGTAATTCCCGTCTGAATCCATGTTCGACGTGAAGTGCACCTTTAAGTCTGCTTTTGAAAGAAATGAAAGGTATGAATGAGAGTTCGAAAAAATATGCCATGCATCTTTCTTTTGCTTTTGACATCTTGTATTTGACTGCATGTACATCTTTTGTTGCATAATCCAAGCTGCTTTTTTTACTGATTTGCTAGATGCAGTCTCTGAATTACTATCTTCTTTCTCAGAATAAGTGTTTTGTATGACAACTAAATCAACTTTCAATGAATCAACATTCAATGCTTGAATTAGATTTGAATGATCTTCATATGTCTGCATCAACTTCTTTTGTTTCAACAATTGCAGAGTTCGTTATTGATGAAGAATTATCTCAAGCATGTATTTCCCAATGGAATCCATGTTACAGATCATTGCATCTTGGAAGGATTGAGCATTAAATCTTGTGTATTTCTCCATACGCTCTTTGAATTCTGAATTGAAAGCATTTTCAAACTTTGTTATGAGTTTTGTCAAAGTAGTGTTGCAATCAATCTGAGAAAGTATATCTTTAGTAAGATGTTGTTCTAGTAAATCCAAGTCTTGAGAGAATGTTCTCTTGAAGATAGGCATGGTACCAAAATCTTGTAAAGTTTCTGTGAGAAACTTGAATTGTGACTTAATTTCTCTAAGACTGTTCATGCATCCACTTCTTGAAATTTATGTCTTCTCTTGGACTTTAGAAGTTGAACATGAAGAAACTGTGTCATTGTGAAGAACACTTGATGTTTGAGTTGGGAAATTGGTATTGGTATTTGACATTTTGATGTTGTGAATGGATATCGGATATTTAGTATTATAAAGTAATTAAGATTGTGGTTCAATTAATGCAATTAACATTCACGGGATTTTACAAATCTATGATTTTAACCGAGAAAAGACGCGACTTTTACAGGATTTTACTAAATCAAGAGAAAACCGTGAATGTATAATTGTTTTGAAGTTAAGGTTTAATGTTGTAGAGTTAAATGTTTGTTAAGTCCAAGTAAAGGTTATAAGTCCTTGATGATTAATGGTCCAAGTTTATGTTATACGAAAATTTGTCTAAGTATGAAATGGCAAACCACCACAAAATTGGTAAACCACTACAAACTGGCAAACCACCACGAAGAATCAAACCGATACGAAGTGAACAAACCACCACGAAGTGTCAAACCTTTGGCAAAGTGAACAAACCACCACGAAGTATCAAACCACTACGAAGTGAACAAACCACCACGAAGTGTCAAACCTCTGGCAAAGTGAACAAACCACCATGAAGTATCAAACCACTGTTGACTTTTCAAATGGGCAGAGTTTCGTTTAGATAAACCATGAAAAAGAGTAAACCGCTACCACTTGTATTAAACCTATACGAAAACTGTCAAACCTCTACGAAAACTGCCAAACCTCTATTTGTACTATTTTTAGTTTTCTTGCTAAAATTCAACTAACAAACAAAACACGGTACTAGAAACACCAAACCACCATGAAGAACACCTTAGCTTGAAAAATAAGCCACGAAGATGAGAAATAAGCTTAATAGAAATCTACATAAGTTTTGAATAAGCTATGAAACTCAAATCAAATAAGCTATAAACTATGATGGATTAACCTCGTTGCAATATTTTAAATCAAAAAGTGTCCTCTTTTTAAGCAAAATACGCACACTTTTTTGACTTTCAAACAACACACACGTGTTTTTGTTATTCAAATCAAACGCACCCTGCTGTTTGAAATGCAAAACACACACGTTTTATATTAAAATAAAACACACCCTTTTTTACTACAAACTAGATATTATGCAAACTAGATATTATTCAAATAAAACGCACCCTACTATTGCGATATTTTGTTATTCAACACATATACACGTTTTGTGTTTAGTAAAAATAGGCACCTTACTGTTTGAATCCCCAACACAAAAAGAAAGAAAATCAATAAAAAAATTACGAGATTAAAAGTAAAGAAAAAGATTGCGGATAAGTTTTTTTTCTTTTTAACCACGAATCACAAACACAATAAACCCCTTGACGATTGATACCAAAAGTTATCCCACTAGTTAATCCATACACAACATAATAAGCAAACCAAATAAGCACTTAAGGACGAAATAAGCAAGAAGAATAGTAAGGAAGAAAGAGTAGAATATTAGATTAAGAGAGAGTTTGGTGGATATTTTACACATGTGAAAACACACACACAAATGACCAACATCCTCTCCATGTGTGGAGAGGATCCTATTTATACCCTTGAGCCATGAGTGGCGTGTGGGCTTACTACTTAGGTCGGGCTTGGCTTATCTTGGGCTTTGAGCCTGAAACACGGATAATATTAGCTTAACGTCCAAGCCCGTTAATCCCGACTAGCCTATTACATTACAAGACTTAATCTAAACAAAGACGACCGTAAACATTCTTGTTTGACTTATAGAAAATAAGGCTAACAGCCACACCATGAAGCTTTAGGAGAGAATTATCAAGAGAAGGTTAAGAATGGAGACGAGGGTGTTAGAAAACCAATTTGGTTTTCTAACGGAATGTCCACGATCGAGGCGATTCACCTTCTCATAAGCCTTATGGAGAAGTATAGGGAAAGACAAAGAGACTTGCATATGGTTTTTCTAGACCTAGAAAAGGCCTATGATAGTGTCCCGCGTGAGTTGGTTTAGAGAATCCTAAAAGATAAGGGAACACCAAGGAGATACTTAAGAGTCATAAGGGATATGTACGAAGGGGTAAAGACCTGCGTACGGACAACAACGGGGAACAAATAGTTTTTCCCTGTGGAAGTAGGTCTTCATTAGGGTTCAACCATTAGCCCATACCTCTTTGCCTTAATACTAGATGAGCTTTCACGGGGGATTCAAGAAAACATCCCTTGGTGCATGATATTTGAAACGATATTGTGTTGATTGTAGGGAGGCACTAGAAGACAATGGCCTACGGGTAAGCAGAGAGAAGGCGAAATACCTTAGATGTGATTTCGGTAGACCGTCCACCAAGAAGTGGATATTGATGCGGTGGGTTGTAACACAAAAGTTTTCCAACCCTCCTAGGCAGTGTACCTAATCGTTGTAGTGTAGTATAGGCAAGACTCGAGGGGTTATTATCGTTCACTAGGGGAATAGTTTGGGTAGGATTGAATTGTATGTTTACTAGGGTCTAAGGGTTGAAGGTAGATTATTTTTAGGTTTTTAGAAAGCAAGTAAATCTCAGGTTTAAAGAGGGTTTGATTTAACTACTAACTACACCACTCCCAATTATGCAAGAAAAGTAAAAGGTTAGGGAAAAACTCGTCTGGTTAAACAAAATTGTTTACCTAATCATGCACTACTCCCTAGTTGTCTTTTTAGATTTTATTACCCATCACCCTCGTAATGGAATGTGTAAGCATCTAATAAATTAAACACTTAACTTGGAATCCACCCAATGGTAATCAAGATATAAAGATCTAATCACATGTATCCTCTAACCTATCCGCGTTTCCCTAGACGTTTTCGCTTTGCAATTAAGAAGCTAGTTTTAAAGCCTAACGCGCACATCATTAACAAGAAGCAATAACAAAAGATCTAACAACTAGGTTTCATGCAATCACAAGCAAACATAATTAATTTAGCCAAGCATGTTAATTAAAAGTGAAGAATGTTAGCCTCAAATTATATTATTTATCTCGGTCTTTATCTCATTTATGTTGTAATAGGATAGAAGGGTAAACGAGCTCGTGAACATAATCTAATCTTGTACTAGTTCCGGACTAAGGTCCATTGTAATCCCGAGCTCGGCCCAAGAACAATATATGCAAGTATAAATACCCCTCTCCAAGTGTGGAGAGGATGTTGGTTCTCATTTGTATCATTCCACATTTGCAAGAATACAACCACTCTTTTTCTTCTCTCTACTTTCTCTCTCTAAACTTCTCTCTACAATTTCTTCATATCTTCTTTCTATTTGTCTTGGTTACCATGGTGAAGTGAAGGTGATTATTGGTTTATAACAAAGAACAATTAATCAAACAACACATAGACATATTGAATGATTAAAAGGGTAAAGGAACTTTACTTCAATTAAACAAGGAGTATGAATGAGTACAAAAGTGTTTGGGAACCCTAAAAGTCGACCACAATAGCTGCTACAATTATACTCTACATTTTTCTTCTCTAAAACATGAAAAATAGGGTTTGTATATATAGAAAATAAGTTGTGACGTCATCTCTTGTTAATCACGACGTCATCAACCCGTCGAATCTTCTATGGGCTTCTTTAAGTCAGCTACTGTGACATCGTCACAAATGATCATGATGTCGTCGCCTTCAAGTTTTGACGACGTCAGAATGAATCGCGACGCCGTCTCCACGCACTTTAAATCCTAAAGCTCTATTAATGTCTTGTAAAGTTGCGTCTTTGTCCCGTTTCTTCTCCAATTGAGCCCAAGTCACGTGTATTTCCTTCTAATGCTTCCTAAATGCTAAAATATCAAAAAGAAATTATTAAGCATGATAAATAGGGGTATATACAGGATTTTGGGGGTCAAATGACCCAAAAAAAATATATAAAATTACACCTCATCAAATACCCCTACACTTGGGATTTGCTTGTCCTCAAGCATGGGCTTTTCTACCAAGTAAATACCAAATTCATGGGCATTTAATCTACTCGATAAATATAGTTTATGGCATAACCGGATAGACCTCAAAATTGAAAGCATAAAAATTATATACTAGCACCTCACATAAGTGTTTGGATTCTCTCTTTCTTTTGGGTGTAATAATGAATTATAACAATATAGGAAACGGGAAAATAACACTCACTACTTGCCATAGTATATAGATTACCACAGGCTTGATAAAGGATCAAAACCTCCACAACTTTGGCGTAAGCACCTAAGAATTACTATCAAAGAGGTCTTTTAAAGGGTTGTAACATTAGGTGTATGGTAAAAGAAACACGGTTTGGGGATATGAGGGAATTTTAACTAGTGGCAAGCTATTTATCTACAAGAATACATGTAAAAGCCGTTGCTAAGCCAAGACTCAATGAAACTATGACAAATATACACAACTCTACATCAAACTCTTTATTTTTATTTTCTTGACTCTTTCTTTACATAATCATAAGCAAGATTGGAGCCCATATCTAACATATTTTTTTGCTTTTTTCATTTTTATATATATATATATATATATATATATATATATATACACACTTTTGCCTTGACATCTGCTTGAACATAAATAATATACATGACTTGGGGCTTATAGTTGCACCACTACACTTGAGTTTTTATTACTCAACAACGTAAACTAACTAATGACCCGAATTGTGAAGGATCGATAAAAGTGGAGTATATTAAGCATGTATAGGGGTAATAATTTGACTTTCTTTTCCCCCCCATATTCCATAAATAAGAAATAAAGGATAATCTGATGTCCCAAAACTGTATACACTAACAATAGACTCGACTTAGCAACCATGCAATCAAGTAAAAATTTAACTAGGGTTAAACAAATGTGATATTAATGATGTACTAAAAATGAGTATAGACAAGGAAGGCTAAGGCGATTTGTGTGTAACATTTTGGTGGGGTGTAAACAATGCTCTTCATTAATAGGCTCGGAGGGTGTACTAGGGGTATCTTGCAAAGATTGAGTGACTAGATGGTGTAGGAGTCGTTATATGTCCAGAAGTCTCTATAACTAATGAGGTGTCATTTATACACTTTTTGGGGTCATTTAACCCCCAAATTGATGCAAATATCCTCATTTATCATGCTTAATCGTTTCTTTTTGTGATTTTAGCATTTAAGAAACATTTGGAGGAAATACACACACTTTGGACTCAATTTGGGAAGAAACGGGACAAGATTGCAACTCTACTCAAAGACATTCAAGATTTGGTCTACAGACCATGGAGACGGCATCACAAATTCTCATGACAATGTCAAAGCTTTGAAGGGACGACGTTAGGATTTATATTGACGATGTCAAACGAACCAACTTAGAAGAAGCCCGAAGAAGATTCACAAGTTGACGACGTCACAAATAACAAGTGACGATGTCACAATTTTTTATCTATATATACAAACCCTGGTGATGACATCAACTAACGTCATAAAATTAGCATCATTTATCCTAACTATATTGCTCGTTTTGCATTATATTATATAAGATTTGATACTTAATGGACTTAACTTTGTTAACTCTTAGGTTATTATCGAAAGTTGCATGAAGATGGAGAATAAGCATATCTGTTGGGGAGCATAAACGAAGAGTTCAAGATAGTCTATTGATTCTGACAACCAATACGCTGTTTCATTCTAGACAGATATGCCATATCCTAAGATTTAGACGAATTCAAAACCATTGCCTGACTTTAAAGAATATGCCATATCCACATCAGCAGATACGACGTATATGATATTTGGTCAACAACAAGAACAAACTGGTGATACTACCAATACGCTGTATTCACATTATCAAATACGGCGTATGCATGCCCTAACTTCACAAAAGCATCCATGATGAAGAAGACCCAATACGCCATTTCTAGAGGACATTATACACCGTATTGGGAAACATCTACTGAATATTCTGGAATATTATATTTGTGGAGCCCATGTCAAGTTACCCAATACGCTGTATCAGACTCTTCTAATACGGTGCATCGATCTGATTTCAGAAACTATATAAAGAAAACCCAACATTCGATTTTGATGATCCATAGAAGCCTTTAACCACCAAGTACGATCTACAGACGAATTTAGGAGCAGAGAAGGTCCTGCATGTTCTTCAATTACATAGGAAAACTCTTGTAATCTTTATACTACGCTATAAGCGTTCGGTTAGCGTATCGTTACCTTTACTTTAATCGTTCGTCTATGATACTGTGTTTTGTTACAATGACCATGGGCTAATACATGTAGGTATTAGCCATGTTTATGATAATTTAATGTTTGGTTTGTCTGTATTGTTTGTTTACCTTTTCGTTGCATGTTGATTATGTTTATCATTTCATACCCGTTTATCGTTTAATTATGTGTTTAATCTATCATTCAACTAGATCTAAAATACATGGCATATGATAGAGTCCATGATAAGAATGACTATACAATTCTATTTATGTTGTCTGGATTAATTAGGACACAATTTTTAAAAGCCTAGTTTCTTCCCTTGGTTGAGTTGTGAGACCCGTGATTTGATCAGGTTAGTGATACCCTTAAAAATGGCTAAGAGTTAGTTTTGTGTGATTCTTATGTGCTATGTGTTATATATGTGTGCTAAGTGATTTGAATAGGTGAATGATGTCATTTTGAGGTGTGTGATCATCTTATTTTGAGTGCGTTTGTGCTTGGTGATGAGTATTCCATTTGTTCACATGTAGTGATAATGGAAAGGAATGGCGTATTGCATGCAATGATACGTCAATCGTTGGATGGTTTTGTGTTAAGCGTTTATGGGAAATGTAGCATGTTGGAAATAAGTGAGTGAAATTTTGATAATTATAGTGGACTTTCTAAATATAGAAAGTGAAAAGTGAAATGAAAAGTTATTTTTAGAAAGTTAAGTAGTTGCGTTTATGTGAAAAGGTTTACCCAAATTAGCTTAGGTTTTTATGAAAACTTAAGGTAATTAAGATAATTAGTTAATTAATAATTAAATAAAAAATAAAAATAAATATATATAATAGGGGATGATCGGCCAAAAGAGAAAAGATAGGGATTAGAAACCTAAACTTAGTCAAACTCTAAAACTTAAGGGATAAAGACACTTAAGGTATAAATACCAATAACCTAGCTTATAATTCTGCCCTCCCATCCATTTAGTCAACCAATATCAGCCCCAAAATCCTAAGAGTTGTCAAATTTTGTGCTTGATCCAAGAACATTCAAGAATCATTGTTTAGGTGCTAGCATTCAAGGTAAGTATGTTCATCTTAGCTAGTTTATGATATTCATGTAACATAAGTTATGATGGATCTAAGGTTTACATAAAAATTAGATTATATATAAACTATAATAATGGAATAATGATTAGGGTTTAATTATGATCATGTGGGTGTAAATGGTTAGGGTTAGATCATGTTAAAACATGATTTAGAGTTGACCAAAATTTAGGGCTGTGTTCAACTGATGATATCTCATTGATAAAAATGTGTTTTGATATAATTCCAGTGCCTAAATTGTAGTTCAAAGAGTCTCTTTTTCAAAAAGTCTGGCCTCAATTTATTTTGAGTTCGAGAAGTTGGTTAAATATTGGTTACAAGAAAAGTTGTCAAAATAGTAAATACGGGTCAGATTTAGGTTATGTTTAGAAGGGTAAAACCCTAACTTAAAAGTGGTATTAAGGTTAGCCAATCTACAGTGATTAAGTTCTATATGTATATAAAGAAACTCTAGAAGGAGAGCTTCTGATTGTGTGTCTAAGTATGATAATTAGAGCCATACTTTTTAGTGTACAATCAGATCCGAATTGGGATAGTTTTGAAGCTGGATTTTATTTGGGATAGTTACACATGTAATGGGAGCTTGGAAATTACAAGGTAGTTAGTAAAATCATGAGTGAATGATTTATGAAGTTCAGCAAGTAAGGTTTTTAAGAGAGTAAAGATACACTAAAATTCTGCATTATCGAATCAATTATAGTTAACTAGTGTAATGTGTTAATGAGATGGTTAAGGTTGGGCATGGTGTCGGGGTGACCCATGATGGTTAATCAAACCCTTAGACATCTATCATATGTGTGTTACATGGACTAGAGATTTTAGCTTGGTCGCGTATAACCGTGTTTATTTATTTGTATAGTTGCGTGATAGGAATTGGAAGCTGCATTTTGAGCATTCAGGTGAGTTATATTGTCCCACTTTTTACATTGTTTTTAAGCTTGGGATGGAAATAATGCAAGTGTTGAAATGTGTTTTAAATTGCTGTGATTATGTGTTAGTGTAAATGCATGAACTATTATGTAACTAATGTGCGTTATGTGCTACATGTCATGTGATGTGATATTGATGTGTGAGCTAAGTCTAGAGGATTACTTGTGAGTATCTTCGGCCTGCTTAGTTGAAGTTATTGTTGTCTAGTCAGGAGGGTTACCTGCGAGTATCTCCGGCCCGATCTAGAAGGAATGAGATTTGGTTATGTGATGTGCCTAGTTGGGAGGGTTACCTTTAGGTATTCGGGTATCTCCGGTCTGAACTAGAGGGAAAGAGTGTTGGTATGGTACTGATGTCTAGTCAGGAGGGTTACTTTCGGGTATCTCCAGTCTGAGCTAGAGGGATAAGGATTTGGATTGATCTAAGAGCGACTGAGTTCGTCTGCTTGGTGTTTGATTGATTTGATTAATTGGATTGAATTGCATGCTAGCTTGTATGTTAGTTAGCATAATTTTCATGCAAAAGTATTGTTTTATGTCTATAGTAATTCGGTTAATGATTTGTGGTAATGGATTAAAATAAAACATTTTTTTTATGTGTGTCTGAAAAACTATGTTTTATCAACGTTGTGTTGGACGGATAAGCCATATTTTCAGGTATTCAGCAAGATGAGGTTAAGGTTAAGAAAAGTGGCTAGATGGACCGTAGGCAGCTGGCGAAGTTTAGTTATCTAGATTTCGTTATTTGTTAGGATGATGAATGTTATTTGACTTGTTTTGTTTGGATGTTTAAATGTCTGTATGTCATGACATTGGCGTAAACTTCCTTTATTTCAATGTTAGACGCCTTTGGATTTTGTTGATGTTTTTGGGTATTTCGTGACACTATGTGTTTATACCTTGTATTATTATGCATGTTTAGTTTCTATCTATATAGGCGCCAATGTGTTGTGATGATTCCCTTTCTCATCGCGCCTCGTGTTTCTACCTTGGCGGGATGTGACAGATTGGTATCAGAGCCTTAGGTTATAGAGAAGTAGGTGGTTGAGCCTAAATTATAACCTAGGGGTCCTTCATGTAGATGCATTTAGGGCTTAAGTGTCTAATGCTATAACTGCTATGCTTCCCCTCTATTTTTGCATAGCTTATATATCTCGTATTTTGCTAAGTTGTCATTTTTAGTTATTTCGCTCCCATTATTTGATATGCTAGTATTACTTTCTTATTATTTTAGCTATGTTTTCACCCACCCGTAAGAAGTCTCATTGGGGAACCATTTTCTTAACTGCACTTATGCATTATAAGGAGCCTCTTGTGGAACGGAAGGAGATAGGATAGTTGATCGTTTGTCGGATGCGCGTAATAGGACTGGACCCACGGAATCGGGTGATTCTTGCGTAGGCAAAGTCAAACCCAAGTGAGGACCATCGTAAGTTTATCCTGTCCTTTATCTCGTCATGTTGTAATTGATTATTTATTGGTTATTTCGTATTTCTGGTGAATTGTTGCGCTACTTTCAGTTCTTATATGTTGTCTGATTTCAGTTGTTTTAACGTAAGTAGCTTATTAGATGGAAGCATCATTTATGTGTTAAGTTGGGAGTGGTTTAAGATTGTTTTGGGGGCCAAAATAATGTGGTTAATGTGCTTTATGTGAATTATGATTTGAATGGGTAGTCTGGAAGTAAGTAACGTGTAAACGGAGACACTTATAATTTGGTGGCCACCATAATTATAAAGGCATCACACACGTAGACTTGTGACCATAATTGCATTTATTTATGTTTGGTTGTAAGGTGGTAGTGTAATATGTTTTTTTTATATGTGTATTCATGATAAAGATGGTGGTATAGGTAGAGAATTTTTCTCTTACCATAATTAGAGGATATGTGAGTTGGTTGTCTTAGATAATAAAGTTTCCTTCTTTTAGTTATTTGCGGTACCTAGTTTTACTATTATAGAGGTTGCTCATTTCTTGGTTCTTTGTTCAGATTTCCTATAAGTCTTAAGCTTAGCATCCTTCATCGTTACTTTGAGTAGTAAGGATACCCGATTTTTCCCATTCTACGCCTTGATGTATATTGGTTGTTTGGATCTGCTCTTTCGGATATAGGCGTGTTTTATTAGATCTTTCGTTGCATTGATTACTCGTATGAGTATCAAAGGTTTCTTTTAAGCACTAATTGTTCCTAACATATTAGTGTGGATCATTATCTCTTCTTCTTGTAACTCTTTGGTTTTTGTAACATGTTGCGACGTGTTAGTACTCGATGCTTGTGTTCTCCCCTGTTGCTCATCATTTTGGATAAGCCCTTACTTTTTCTTTTGGGTAGTAAGTCTTGCATGGTTTTCTGTGTGACGAGTTCATTTGATTTAATTTCTGAGTATTACTGGTTCTTGGTCTAATTTCTTTTTGTTTTTGAAAAATAGATTCTTGTTATGGGTTGTACGGGTTCTTTACGATCCTGTTGTGTATTATGGTGTCCTTTGTTTTAGTAACATTTTTTTAATGCTGACAATTATAACAAACCTTTGGAAGTATTGTGTTGGTTTATAGAGAAAATGTGTATCAAAATGATCTTTGTAACTAGATTTTATTTTATTATAAACAGCAAGTTTAAAGTGATTTCATAGTGGTAAGGTCCGATACACTTAGATAACCTATCTTCGAATTTTTATGACAACCAGGTGGAATTTTATAAGATACAATTAAGACAATTTATCTTTATTATTTAAAATCGAATTTTGTAGTAAAATGATTTATTTATGTTACATTGATTTTTTATAGAAAAACATTATTTAATTTGGTCTTTCGAGTAAAGTCGATAATTGGTATAAGAATTTATGTCTTTCGTAATGATTTTTTGTATGTGTTCTTTTGTCGTGGTACGCTTGTTGATTTTCTTTCGTTGTGTTTTCACTCGATACATATACGTATCCTTTTTTCAAATGATTCTTATGTCATTTGATCCACGTCTATTTGCATATGTGGAATCTCCTATATGCATTCTAGCCTTTGATTCGATATTTGTTTGTTATCCTATTTGATTGTTCATAACCCTTGGAGTTCGTTGATACCGTTGAGTCGTGGAAGCCTTGATGTGACTGTGGGAATGAACTGGTTGTCCAAGAGGAAGTTTGTGATAGTATGACATGAGAAGGTGGTTAGGATACCATTGGAAGGTGATGAGATACTTCGAGTTTATAGGGAACGTACTTTGGGAGCCGCAAAAGCCCTAATGAATGCTCTTCTATGGGCTTCTTTAAGTCAGCTATTGTGACGTCGTCACAAATGATCATGATGTCGTCGCCTTCAAATTTTGACGATGTCAGAATGAATCGCGACGCCGTCTCCACGCACTGTAAATCCCAAAGCTCTATTAATGTCTTGTAAAGTTGCGTCTTTGTCCCGTTTCTTCTCCAATTGAGCTCAAGTCACGTGTATTTCCTTCCAATGCTTCCTAAATGCTAAAATATCAAAAAGAAATTATTAAGCATGATAAATAGGGGTATATGCAGGATTTTGGGGGTCAAATGACCCCAAAAAAATATATAAAATTACACCTCATCAAATACCCCTACACTTGGGATTTGCTTGTCCTCAAGCAAGGGCTTTTCTACCAAGTAAATACCAAATTCATGGGCATTTAACCTACTCGATAAATATAGTTTATGGCATAACCGGATAGACCTCATAATTGAAAGCATAAAAATTATATACTAGCAATCACATAAGTGTTTGGATTCTCTCTTTTTTTTGGGTGTAATAATGAATTATAACAATATAGGAAACGGGAAAATAACACTCACTACTTGCCATAGTATATAGATTACTATAGGCTTGATAAAGGATCAAAACCTCCATAACTTTGGCGTAAGCACTTAAGAATTACTATCAAAGAGGTCTTTTAAAGGGTTGTAACATTAGGTGTATGGTAAAAGAAACACGGTTTGGGGATATGAGGGAATTTTGACTAGTGGCAAGCTAATTATCTACAAGAATACATGTAAAAGCCGTTGCTAAGCCAAGACTCGATGAAACTATGACAAATATACACAACTCTACATCAAACTCTTTATTTTTATTTTCTTGACTCTTTCTTTACATAATCATAAGCAAGATTGGAGCCCATATCTAACATATTTTTTTGCTTTTTTCATTTTATATATATATATATATATATATATACTTTTGCCTTGACATCTGCTTGAACATAAATAATATACATGACTTGGGGCTTATAGTTGCACCACTACACTTGAGTTTTTATTACTCAACAACATAAACTAACTAATGACCCGAATTGTGAAGGATCGATAAAAGTGGAGTATATTAAGCATGTATAGGGGTAATAATTTGACTTTCTTCCCCATTTCTCCATAAAATAAGAAACTACCATGAATCCTGATCGTCCCAAAACTGTATACACTAACAATAGACTCGACTTAGCAACCATGCAATCAAGTAAAAAATTAACTAGGGTTAAACAAATGTGATATTAATGATGTACTAAAAATAAGTATAGACAAGGAAGGCTAAGGCGATTTGTGTGTTGTATTTTGGTAGGGTGTAAACAATGCTCTTCATTAATAGGCTCGGAGGGTGTACTAGGGGTATCTTGCACAAGAAATGAGTGCATAGAAAGGGTGTAGGAGTAGTTATATGACCAAGGAGATCATCATAACTGATGAGGTGTCATTTATACACTTTTTTGGGGTCATTTAACCCCCAAATTGATGCAAATATCCTCATTTATCATGCTTAATCGTTTCTTTTTGTGATTTTAGCATTTAGGAAGCATTTGGAGGAAATACACACACTTTGGACTTAATTTGGGAAGAAACGGGACAAGATTGCAACTCTACTCAAAGACATTCAAGATTTGGTCTACAGACCATGGAGACGGCATCACAAATTCTCATGACAATGTCAAAGCTTTGAAGGGACGACGTCAGGATTTATATTGATGACGTCAAACTAACCGACTTAGAAGAAGCCCAAAGAAGATTCACAGGTTGACGACGTCACAAATAACAAGTGACGATGTCACAATTTTTTATCTATATATACAAACCCTAGTGATGACATCAACTAACGTCATAAAATTAGCATCATTTATCCTAACTATATTGCTCGTTTTGCATTATTTTATATAAGATTTGATACTTAATTGCTTATCTTTGTTAATCTTAGTTATTATCGAACAGTTGATGAAAGATGGAGAAAAGCATATGTTTTGGAGCATAAACGAAGAGTTCAAGATAGTCTATTGATTCTGACAACTAATACGCCGTTTCATTCTAGACAGATATGCCATATCCTAAGACTTAGACGAATTCAAGACCATTGCCTGACTTTAAAGAATACGCCGTATCCACATCAGCAGATACGACGTATATGATACTTTGGTCAACAACAAGAACAAACTGGTGATACTACCAATACGCTATATTCACATCATCAAATACGGCGTATGCATGCCCTAACTTCACAAAAGCATCCATGATGAAGAAGACCCAATACGCCATTTCTAGAGGACATTATACACCGTATTGGGAAGCATCTTCTGAATATTATATTCGTGGAGCCCATGTCAAGTTACCCAATACGCCGTATCAGACCCTTCCAATACGGTGCATCGATCTGATTTCAGAAACTATATAAAGAAAACCCTACATTTGATTTTGACGATCCATAGAAGCCTTTAACCACCAAGTACGATCTACAGACGAATTTAGGAGCAGAGAAGGTCCTGCATGTTCTTCAATTACATAGGAAAACTCTTGTAATCTTTATACTATGCTATAAGCGTTCGGTTAGTGTATCGTTACCTTTACTTTAATCGTTCGTCTATGATACTGTGTTTTGTTACAATGACCATGGGCTAATACATGTAGGTATTAGCCATGTTTATGATAAATTAATGTTTGGTTTGTCTGTATTGTTTGTTTACCTTTTCATTGCATGTTGATTATGTTTATCATTTCATACCCGTTTATCGTTTGATTATGTGTTTAATCTATCATTCAACTGGATCTAGAATGCATGGCATATGATAGAGTCCAGGATAAAACTACATACAATTTATTTATGTGACTCTGGATTAATAGGACAACAAATTTAAGGCCTAGTTTATTCCTTTGGTTGAGTTGTGAGACTCGTGATTTGATCAGGTTGGTGATACCCTTAGAAATGGCTAAGAGTTAGTTTTGTGTGAATCTTATGTGCTATGTGTTATATATGTGTGCTAAGTGATTTGAATAGGTGAATGATGTCATTGTGAGGTGTGTGATCATCATATTTTGAGTGCGTTTGTGCTTGGTGATGAGTATTTCATTTGTTCACGTATAGTGATAATGGGAAGGAATGGCGTATTGCATGCAATGATACGTCAATCGTTGGATGATTTTGTGTTAAGCGTTTATGGGAAATGTAGCATGTTGGAAATAAGTGAGTGAAATTTTGATAATTATAGTGGACTTTCTAAATATAGAAAGTGAAAAGTGAAATGAAAAGTTATTTTTAAAAAGTTAAGTAGTTGCGTTTATGTGAAAAGGTTTACCCAAATTAGCTTAGGTTTTTATGAAAACTTAAGGTAATTAAGATAATTAGTTAATTAATAATTAAATAAAAAATAAAAAATAAATATATATAATAGGGGATGATCGGCCAAAAGAGAAAAGATAGGGATTGGAAACAAAAACTTAGTCAAACTCTAAAACTTAAGGGATAAGGACACTTAGGGTATAAATACCAATAACCTAGCTCATAATTCTGCCCTCCCATCCCTTTAGTCGACCAATATCAGCCCTAAAACCCTAAGAGTTGCTGAATTTTGTGATTGATCAAAGAACGTTCAAGAATCGTTGTTTAGGTGTTAGCATTCAAGGTAAGTATGTTCATCTTAGCTAGTTTATGATATTCATGTAACGTAAGTTATGATGGATCTAGGGTTTACATAAAAATCATATTGTATATGAACTATAATGATGGAATAATGATTAGGGTTTAATTATGATCATTTGGGTGTAAGTGGTTAGAGTTAGATCGCTTTAATTCATGATTTAGAGTTGAGCAGAATTTAGGGTTGTGTTCAACTGATGATATCTAGATGTTAAAAACGTGTTTTGATATGATTCTAGTGCCTAAATTGTAGCTCAAAGAGTCTATTTTTCAAAAAGTCCAGCCTTGATTGATTTGGAGTTCTGGAAGTTGGTTAAATATTAGTTACAAGAAAAGTTGTCAAAACAGTAAATACGGGTCAATATTAGGTCATGTTTAGGAGGGTAAAACCCTAACTTAAAAGTGGAATTAAGGTTGGCCAATATACAGTGATTAAGTTCTATATGTCTATAAAGAAACCCTAGAAGGATAGCTTCTGATTATTTGTCTAAGTATGGTATTTAAGGCCACACATTTTAGTGTGCAATCAGATCCGAATTAGGTCAGTTTTGAAGTTGGATTTTATTTGGGATAGTTGCAGATGTAATGAGCATTTGGGAATCACAAGGTAGTTAGTAAACTCATAAATGAACTTAGGTTATTTTTTGTATAATTTATGGAGGTCAGAAAGTAAGGTTTTTAAGAGGATAAAGTTACACTAAAATTATGCACTTTTGAACAAATTGTAGTTAACTAGTGTAATGTGT